>VMDO01028124.1:0-24329 GCA_007922755.1 Pedetes capensis
TATTACTATTTTATTCATGCTGTTTTGGTCTTAAGCAGTGGTAAGGGGCCATAACTACATGTAAATGGGAATTATTTATAAAGAATGAAGATTTCTAAGGCTGTTCTCTACTGTTATATATTTTTCTAAGAGTTTCAAAGAATGTTCTTAGGAGCAAATCCAGGGAGACTCCAAAAAATACTTCAAAAAAAAAAAAAAAGAGAAAGAAAGAAGAAAAAAAAAAAGTAAGCAGCCAGATAGGATCCTGATTTCTTGTTCTTCATACCATGCACAAAAAGAAAAAATGTGATTACATTAGGATGACATCAAAGAATGCACTCTGACAATTTAAATAGAGGAAACTGAAGGCGAAAATCAGCCTAGTGAAAAATGCACATATTTTCTAGTGGGAAAAGAAACACAAAATGAAACAACTTCAAAGTTACACTTCAGATCTATTAAAATACAATGAAATAATAAAACTCAATTTTGGTAGAGCTCGAGACAAACAGGTATACACTGCTAGAAATGAAAGCAACTTCAATCTTCTGAAACAATCTAGCAGCCTTTAATGAAGAGCTGTTAAAACAGCAGTAATTTGAAAGAAACAACTCAGGGGGAAAAGAAATTAATTTCTACAAAGAAATATTACATTTCTTTATAAAAACAATGAAACAAAAAACAACATAATGTCTCAAAACAGGGAGACAATTATACAAACCATGAAATAGCAGCAGAGTGTATGACATTTGTGCTAATGACAAACACAACAGAAAGATACTTATATATTTGTTCAACTACAAGAAAAGTGCAATTAAATATATTTATACAGAAAAAGTAAAATGCAGAACCAAAAGTAGGTCCAGTCGAACAAACGTGTCCAAATGTTACACCAGAAGACAAAGCATTGAAATTAACAATTTCCCCACACTTTTATCCATCTGGCATCAACAGTAACTGTGTTTCTATGTCCCAAGCTCTTCGCTGGATGCTCTGGATATAATGGGGAGCAACAAAAGCATAAGGACTCCCACCTCATGTAATTCATAAGGAAAATGCTCCACTCCCCCCGCTTTGTCTTTAAACAAAGCATATATTATTAGTTTATACATACAAAATATAGAAAAAATTTCAAAGAAGGAAGTAGATATTTTATGGACAGCACAAACCTAACCAAGTAGAAAGGTCAAGTGGGCTTTCCTAAAGACGCTGGGAGAGAATGGAAAAAGACATCATCCAAGTGAAGGAGGGTAGCAGAAGCAGAGAAATAGGATGTGCTGGGGTAAGAGAAGGCTCTGGAAAGATAAAGAAGTCACCTGTGGCTGGAACATAGAGAACAGGGGTTAGTGGAGGAACCTCAAGACTCAGAAGAGATTCAGACCTTCCACCAAGTGCCACAATTTAAGCAAAGAAGAGATACTACAGGGTCTTGTTAGGTGTGTTCAGGATGCACCACAGAAAGGCCAGAGCTGATCTGAGGAAAGTAGGTGGGATACGATTTCACAGGCACAAGTAAGACTTTGGTATGCTCAAAAGACATGCGAGGATTTATTTCAGTTTGTATATTATAGCCGAAAAGTCCGTACCAAGTTACCTCTAGGATGTGTTCACCCTCAAGTACACAAATGTTGTTTTTGTCTTCTGATTTTATTAAAAAGCCATCATCACCACCAACAAAAAGCCCAACACTACCCAGTCACTACCGGCAAGGCAATGAAAGAAAATGCAGTTTTTAAACAGGGAACAAAATAGGCAATTTCCACGAGCGGCAAACTCAATGGTTATAGATATAAAAGGATGCTAAAACTTATTCACAACCGAAAAGCAAACTGAAAGAATGGGTTACTGTTTAACACCTACTGAGGCTTCCAAAATTATAAGATAAGGCAATGTGAATTATTGGTATAGGCATGTGAATGTTCACATGCAAGTAATAATAGAGTAGAAAGACAATACAGACATTCTAACAAGTGACAGACTAGATTTTACTGAAATTCACAAACGATCAGATTCATCACATTTCTAAAATTCATTAACTCAGCAAAATTCAAGAAAATTCACTTTAGAATGGATGTATAGGTAGATGAATACATATACAACTATATACACACATTTTACATATAAAGTCTATCAGGCATAGATAGAAGGAAGCATTCTAGGTGGAAAGAAGAGGTTACAGACCTCCACTAGGGGAATAGATAAATAGGATGGAATGGAATGATGTGTGGAATACTACACAGCAGTGAAGATCAATAAGCAAGATAGAAATATGGAAATTCAGATAGACTTAGAAAGATGGTACTGAATAAAAGTGTGCAACAAGACATCATTATGTATAACACAAAAATAATCATGCAAATTAAAAATACTGCTAGTATCTTTGAGCAAAAAAAGAATGAAGCAAAATAAATAAAAGGAAAACAAGCCAAGGATAATACACCATGCTGACTACATCCTCTGAACCTGAAAAACACACTTTTTAAATAAAATGTTCAAGTGATTTAGAAACAAACTTTAAACTATATCAGCAATAAAAATCTCACTTGGCATTTTATCATATATGAACATCATGTCAACAGTATTAGCAAATCTATTTTTTCTAACAAAGTGTTTAGATTCTTTTTAAAAAATTATTATTGCTGGGCTACCTTTCACATTTAAACTGCACAATCTCAAAGTCTTAAAAACCTAAACTGACAGGGATTCACATGAGCTAGCTGGAAAGGGTACATTTAGCCTGAGAGAAGAGCTCCTTTACTATTCAAGAAATACTTACATAACTTGTATCATTTGCTTGACCTCTTACAACTGGAAATCTCAAATTCTTGATAACTCATGTTTGAATTTTCTACTGAAGGGCTGCCACTGAGTATGTGGGCTCTAAAGTGTTCAAAAAATTATCTCAAAAATGGCCAAGGGATGAAGGAAGAATACCCTTGCCACTGAAATTACTTGGTTTTCAAAGGTCGTAGAAAACCCCATTTCATACCTACTCTGTGAAAAAGTTTAACTGTTTCTGAGGCATTAGTGAAAAGGAAGTCAGTGAAAGAAACAACAGGAAACCTCTTTAGGGATAGGCAGGGAAATACTTCAGCCTCCTGCACCACATCTTAGCTTCTAAGGAATGTTCAAAAAATTCAGGGACTTAGTAAGTATAAGCCTTGAAATGATTTAAATCTTCAGTCACGACAACATAATTAATGCTCTTTATTTTGAGGTAGTATTCATTTTTATGTAGACTAGTGGTAACTTCTACCTCACCAACAGATTCTCATTATGTCTCTTATGTGCATAAAACTAAATTAATTCATGTCTGCTTTCTTTCTATTTGTCCTTAATTCCTGTCCAGAAGAAACACAGAAGAAGGTTCTAGGGTTTACTACTGGGCTGAGTCACTAATACCAGACTGAGCTATTGATCCTAAATTACTCAAACTCTATGTCCTCCAAAGCTCTCATGCAGAACTGAGGCCAAATGGCCAATGTCCTCCCCACGAATATTTTACAAAAAGATTTCCATTTCTAAAACAGTGATTTTAAATGTTAATTCAGACTGATGCCTTAGTCTTTGTTCCAAAGTTACACAAAAAACAAGTTTTTCAGCTTTACCATGATTGAGAAAGATGTTCCACTGACAGGTTGATTTCAGATAAAATCAGAGCAACAGAGAATTTTCCTGGACCCCTCATTGTTAGCCTCTTAATCACAGGAGCTTCGATCTGTTTTTTGCTTGTGGCTCTACATAGTTTGGGAGTAATCTTCCTTAACAGAAATATAAATTCCTAAAAGGTTGTCTGTACTTCCCTTTAGCACACAGTTTTGCCCAGAAAAAGAATCTTTCAATAAAAATATTCTGATTCAAAGATGACAAACAGATCTTGTCTTGACTACGGACTGAACATGATTGATAAAAGAAGCTTGCAGAGGAGTGCTGAGAAGAATCAGGAAGACACATCTGGGCTCTGCTGGGAAGACTGTTTGATCGATTAGTGATGTCTCCCATGATCATGGAAGCAGGGGAAGAGAGGCCATGTGCAAGCTTCCCATAGTGAGAATACTAACCAGGCATATGGAAGGAGAGGGGAGGAAAGGGAAGGGGAGGAGAGGGGAGGGGAGGGGAGGGGAGGGAAAAGGACAGTATGAGTTACACTCTATACTGAACACTTACTATGAAACATTATTAATGTAAAAAAGAAAAGGGGGGAACTAGGCAGGAGGAGCAAGTGACAGAAAATGGTGCCCCAAATAACACTTTTTGAGAAAATGTTTTCAAAATTTCAAACTCTGTGTATTTTAAGTTGCCCTACATATACATGCAATAATTTCATTTGTTGGTTCAATTAATTGTGTTTTGTATGCAGGAAAAAAATATATAGCTCTTTCCCAAAGAGAAATCTGGGATACTTGTTGTAATGTTTGATTTAGGAGCATCAGTAGTAAGACAGAGCTTTAAAAGCCTATCTCAAATATGTTAGGTTTCTACAATTTAACATATTTCATACATATAGTCTATATGAATACAATCCCATCATTTTTAAATCTTAGGTCTTAACATGTTTTTTTCAAATAAACTCATTTTGTGGCAAAAAAAAAAAAATTCCCTTTTACTTTAGTGATCTCACACACATACCCGGAGCTAAAACCTGAAAAATAAATGTGTTCATGTCTCTCTAAAAATGTATTAATGAAAAAACTAATACTTAGATGACTCTTTCATAAGGGAATATTTTCTCCAAAGTACGAGAGAGCTTTTTGGAGATGTAATACATGTAGAGTGAATGTTAAAATATTAAGTATGCTCTATTTCATCTAGAAGAAAATTATTTGGGAAATAAAATGGACACAAATATCTGAACCTACCTAGTTTAATTTCAGAAGTCTCTCTCTCGAAATTGTATATTTTTATGTGAAATACACAGAAAAACTTAGAATGTTTCATTTAGGATAGCCACAAGCCAGGTATATTAGCATACACCCATAATCCCAGCACTCCAGAGACAGAGGCAAGGAGGATCATGAGTTCAAGGTCAGCCTGGACTGTGCAGGGAGACCCTGTCTCAAAGAATCAAGGGTTGGGGATGTAACACAATATAGCATGTACAAGGCCATAGATTCCATCCAAAGCACTACCCTATTATGAGGTGAATGTAAAATGTCCCACAAAGGTCTTGTGACTGAATGTTTGGTCTCTAGCTCGTGGCAATATTCTGGGAGGCCATGGAACCTTGGGAGATGGGACTTGGTTGGCAGAGGTAGGTCACTGGGGGTGGACCACTGGTTCCAGTAAGCACTCTATGCTTCCTGATGCCATTATGTTAAGTCCTTGGTCACAGGCCCTACCAACAGCAGCTCTGTCAGGTTTCCCCACCATTATAAACTGAGATCCTCTAAAGCATGGATGGCCAACCTTTTTGCTTTCCTGGGCCTCAAGGAGTAAATAGAAATTATCTTGGGCCACGTGTGTTATATAATGTAGTTAGAATGTGTACATATTAAGACATATTTTTAAAATATATTTTTCATTATAAAGTTTAAAGAAATAAGAGTAATAAAAACCAGTGGGAAATCTGACCCTGTTAAAGTAAAACTAATGTATCAATATCGGTTTGATGGAAGTGGTTGCAATTCTTAGTAGGTTTTCAAGTAAATTCTGTGATGGTCAATTAGATGGGTTCAATTCAATTTAAAAAATATTGCCAGCAATTGGTATATATTACTTGCCAAGTTGTCAAAAACTCATGTAATCTCAGATGCAGCCTTAAATGGCTTTGAACAGCTTCAAATCATTTTGAATTCAACTGGACTGTATTCAACTTGACTGGAAGGTTGGCAACGGTACTAACCTCACTCATGTTACCAACTGTGACACATTTATACTTATTTGAAGATTAGAAGTTGATAAGGTGATACCATCCTACTTTGATGTAAAGAAGCCTTAAATTTGTTCTGTAAACATGCACAATATGACTTTGGACTTTCAAAACTGGAACTACATATGAGGTTACAAAGCAAATAAGCATTAGTAAACATATTATGTTAAAAGCTTCTGTGAAGCCCCATTACTAGCTGTCCTAAGCCACAAGTTGGACGTGCCTTCTCTAAACCATAAGCAAAAATAAATTTTTCCTCCCAGAAGTCGTTTTTGCCACAGTGATGCACAAATTAACAACCCCCCCACCCTGCCTACCACCGTCAAAAGGCCGCCCCCCCATCCCCTGGGGATTTGTGTTAACTATATAACAAAGAAATGAATAAACTGGTAAAATATACCAAATATGCATTCTGTAATACCAACAACTTGGGAGACAGAGGGAAGAGGATCTGAGTTTGAGGCTGGAGGCAGCCTGTACAACTTAGAGACCCTGTCTCACGATAAAAATAAATAAATAAAAAGGGGGCTGAGGGTGTTACCCAGTGGTCGAGCACTTGCAAAGTATGCATAAGTCTCTGGGTTCAACCCCCAGTACTGCAAAATACAAAAAACAAATAACTGTTAAAATCTTTAACCTAAGAAGATTCAAGTTCAACATAGGCAATGAAGTTTGGAAGGCAGATAAATCCTGAGGGTTGGATAAACACTATCAAAGGTGGGAGGAGGAAGGGTCAGGGGGAAGGGAAGGGAAGAGTCCCATTGCACAAAAATCAAACATCACTATCGCTTGGTAATATTTAACAATTTATTTCACTGAGATGAAAACTCAGGGTAAAATTACAAGACTGATTTTTCTCACCTGGAAAAAAATGTACACATGAAAGTTTAAATGCCAGCTGTACTCATATATATGCCTTTCATGGCTTTAAAGACTGGATTTTCACCTTTTTTAAACTACTCAGGGAATAGCTTTTTAGAAAGACTACATTAAACTCTCACTAACAATTTAAATGCAGTGAAAATCCTAGCTGTATGCATGGGGATTATGTAAGAGTCAGAAGCTGACCACAAAACTAGGCTGACAGAGCTGTAGGCCTGTGGGCAACTGACAAAAAGGGTTTGAGTCCTGAAAAAGGCAGTCTATGGTTATGTTCCATCCAGGAAAACACTGCATCACAGAACTCTCCCAGGGTCCTGGGGGACTTGCTCAGCATTGCCCACATCTGCTTGGGCTGGAAGGAGATAGTCAAATAATACAAAAAACACAGAAGGAACCACTGGCCCTGCTTGTTGTTGTTGTTAGATGCCGTCAAGTTATGTCAGACTCAAAGTGATCCTCATAGGGTTTTCAAAACAGAGAGTGTCTGCAATTCTTTCTCTTGGCACACATTCTTTCCTTTGCATGACACTTTCACAGTCTCTGGAGTCCCAAGAAAAGCTCAGGTCCTTCCAGATAGAGACTCACAGTCACAGCAGGGCCAAGATTCAAGTGGTGGGAACTGGCAAGCCAGATGCAAGAGAGGGCCCCACAGCAGCACTTGGGCATTAAAGATGCGGAAGGGCGGGATGAGGTTATGCCCTCGCAGAGAGCTGAGCAGCACAGGCTGGATCTGTCTTGGGTACAGGGAAAAAAAATGCCTGACGCTCATCATTCCCTCAGCCCCAGCCTGAGAAACCCAACACCCAGATGTGAAAGAGTCTATTCACAGAAGCTTCTCTTCCTGCCAATGCCTGAATGACATCCATCTTGCTGCCTGACAACTTTAAGTCGGTCCAGAAATGTGAGAAGATGGTGCAGATACATATAAAAATGAAAGGAGTGAGAAGAACAATCAGTATTTAGTTACATGCTTCCTATTAATAAAATATAAAAATAAGCGAATAGGCACAGCCTGCCATGTGACCTGACTGTAATGCCCGGGACCTGTTTGTTTAAAATACAGAATACAGTAGCCCTCCTTACTTGTGATTTTGCTTTCCAGTTTCAGTTATCCACAGTCCATGATGATCTCAAAATGTTACATGGAAAAGCCCAGAAATAAACAATTCATAAGTTTTCAATTTCACGCCATTCTGAGCAGCCTGATGAAATCTTTCACCTCTCACTCTGCCCAGCCTGGGATCTGAATCAGCCCTTTATCCAACGTATTCACGTCATACATGCCACTCAACTACTGGTCGCTTATCAGATCCACCATCGTGGATCACAGTGCTTCTGTTCAAGTAACACCTATTTCACTTTACTAATGGCCCCAAAGCACAAGAGCTGCGATGCTGGCAATTCAGATATACCAAAGAGAAGCTGTAAAGTGCTTCCTTTAAGTGTCATCTCATGGAGAAGGCTAGGCACAGTGCACAAAGATAATACGAAAGAGCACATTTACCTTTTATTAGAGTACACCATTATAACTGCTCTATTTTATTATTGCCTGCGGTCATACCCCACTGTGGTGTCCAATCCTGTCAGATCTCAAAAGGTAAGAAGGGTCAGGCCTGGTTAGTATTTAGATGAGAGACACTGGGAACACTAGGTGCTGTAGGCTTGCAAGAAGGACCCGGCAACCCACTCCTAAAAAACAATCAGCCATTGAAAACCCTATGAATAGCAGAGAAGAACTAACAATACTATTTTGCCTGTTATACTTAGGGTTGCTATGAGTTGGACACTAACTTGATGGCACCTAACAACAACAATTTTATTATTAGCTATAATTGTTAATATCTCAGTACCTAATTTGTAAGTTAAACATTATCATAGGTATTTATAGGAAAAAACATACTGGGGCTAAGGTTCAGTACTACCTATGGTTTCTTTTTCTTCTTCTTCTTCTTCTTCTTCTTTTATTTTCTTTTAGTAGTGGGAACTTGAACCCAGGGCCTCATGCACACTAAGGAAGTGCTCTATCACTAAGCTTCACCCCCAGCCTCTGTTTCCTTTTTTTTTATTTGAGACAGGGTCTTGCTAAATAGAGCAGGATGCCTCTGGCCTTGAAATTGTGATCCCCCTGCCTCAGACTCCCGAATTGCTGGGATTATAGGTATGCACCATACCATCTAGACTGTGGTTTCAGGCATCCACAGGGGATCTTGAAACATATTCCCTGAGGATAATGGGGGATTTGTGTATAAGTGACTTCATAAGATCAGCCAGGCTGATGTATTCAGAACAGACTGAGGGGGAGCCAGGGCAGATCAGGGAGACCAGGTAGAGACCTCTTTTTCTGGGCTTCCTCAAGTAGCCTATATCCATGAGACTAATATTTTCAGTGAGAATCATGGGAGAGGCAAATGCAGAGCAATACCATGGGGAAGGTGTAGGAGGCAAATTACATTCCAATGGAAAGACTAGAAAATGCATAAGGAAAAAGGAAATTCTGATGTGCTAGGCAAGTGGGATGTTCATGGCTGAGGATATGAAATACTCAATGGAGGGAACAGCACCACCCAGAGAGAGGTCAGGAGATGGGGCAGAGCAGGGTTCCTTGTGACAAGGTCCACCATCAGCTTAGCCAGAACATAAGGTACATAGAAAACACCAGAAGGTAATGAGACTGTGGGCAGTCTGCAGGCCTTCTATGGGTACATGCTTCCTACACACATGTTCAAGCTCAACAAAGGAACCAAGAAAAGCAACACCTCCCAGGAGGAAAGAGAGCTGAGCTGAGGGTTACTGCAGGTCACCTAGGTGGTAGGTCCACAGTAAGCATATACCAGAGCCAGGATTTAGGTCTACACTGTTCACTGATAAGATCTCAGAAATGCAAAACCATACCAGATATGTACTGGGTAATCAAAAGCAATTTACCAATTAGGAAAAAAATACCACTAGAAAAGGGGACTGAGGGAACAGAGTAAATGATAGCTCATTACATGTTAAGACACTGCTGATGTTTCATAAGTATTAACTAACGTGGTCCGTACATGTCTATGATGTAATTGCTTCTATATTTCACAGCTTGCATCTTCCTCTCTCTCTGAAGTCAGGACAGATCCTATGATTGATCGTACCTTAGCCATATAAATAGTTTAATTATTAGTGGATTTCCTTCCTTAGTAGTAAATAAAAGAATGATAGGTCTTTATGATCAATGTTGTATTAAATCTGATGAAATAAAAGCATTATCAGTGTCAAAATGTAGGTGATAGAAACTAAGGCTCAAAAAATTAAATATCCCTTGAACTGAAATATACTGGATTCCTAAGTTCCTTCTCCTATGGCCAACAGTACTCTCAGGCCTGATGAATTAACAATCACAGTAGCTCTGTATAATCTATCTAATCTTTTTCTACCTTAGGCCACCATGACAGGTGCATCCCAGTCTCTTCAGTTCCAATCAGCCAGGAAGAATAAAGAAAGTGGCATCTCTCCAGGCTACTAGAACAAGATAGTATGTATGCATATGGTGAGAGAGGTAAGGACAGTCCATGCTGGGTGGTGACTAACAATTCATGGGTGTTTACTGTTTTCATTCTCTCCATACCAAGTAAGTAGGGCAGTACAGGACCTTTTCAACTCACTTGCCCTTTATTGTCATGTTTCATTAAAAAAAAAAAAAAAAGACTTCATTAAGAAGGGGAAAGGCAGCTGGGCGTGGTGGCGCACATCTGTAATCCCAGCGGCTTGGGAGGCAGAGCCAGGAGGATTGCAAGTTTGAGACCAGAGGAAGTCTATGTAACTTAGCGAGACCCTGTCTCAGGAAGTAAGGAATGAAAATAAAAGGGCTTGGGGTGCAGCTCAGTGGTCCAGCACTTGCAAAGCATGCAGGCATGAGGCCCTGGGATCAACCCCCAGTACCACACACACACACACACACACACACACACACACACACACACACACACACAAAGGGGTGGGGGGGGAGGCATGAAAATAAGCAACCATAACTACAAAGTAATGTTATTTTAAAATATCATTTTGGTTAAATAGATTCCTTTTGCTTTTTTTGAAGGTGCAGATCTCTGGCAGTGATATCAATGTTTCAAAACACAAGAAAAAGAGAAGGCGATCTACAAAACCTGGGTCTTGAATTTATCTAAAACGGGATGGTTCAGACCCCAGGAGCAGGTGGTCACCATAGGAGAGCAGTTGGCAAATTGGCTTATCTCAGAAGCAGTGTGAAAAACCTCTAAGCTTGCTGAACTAAAGAGCCTGGATACTATTAACACTTAGCTTAGTTTCAATGGACAGTGCAAAAGGCAAATGCTTTTCTATGGGTTGAAGGATCTCCAGTTGAAACCAGAGATCATACATACACACTTTGCCCACATCTTGTGATTTCACTTTCTAACTGATAGCTTCCAAGGGAGCTGAAACAGTACATCAGAGGTTTTTGAGACCTTCTTTCCAATTCTATCTGATCTTGATGTATATCACATAGAGTGGGCAGGGAATAACATTCTCTTAGCATCAGAAGTCAACAGAGACATTAGTTAAAAGTAGAAAGTCATCCAAAAACTTTTCGCATAGCAAAACTCAAAAACAAAAGCAGTACTTGCTTGTCAACCCAACCTTCATTGTCACATTGTTAAAAAGTGATACAGCTAGCCTCCCCACCCTGTGGGGCTTTATGTATTATTGTTGTTGATAGATGCCATTGAGTTGAGACTCACAGCAACCCTATGTACAACAGGTGAAACACTATTGTCAGTGCTTCTCTGCTATTCATGGGGTTTTCAATGGCAGACTGATTTTTGGGAGTGGGTTGCCATGTCCTTCTCCCAAGCCTACAGCACCTGGTGTTCCCACGTGGTCTCCCACCCAACTACTAACCAGGCCTGACCCTGCTTAGCTTCTGAGATCTGACAGAATCAGTTGCCACACGGCTACAGCTGCAGGCTGGTTTTATGTATAGAGAACTGCAAATGTACACAAGCATGGCAGCAAAACACAACTTAAAAGAAATCACACCAAAATGTAAACCATACAGATAAGCAAATTCACTGCCATCAGGGCTGAAAAAATATTTAAATACCATCTACTCCATCCCCTGAAGTCCACATTAGACCATATGGTTTGCCTTCTATCCCTACAAAGACACTGCAGCTTTTGCTAGCAAATAAGACCACTCAACTACATGGAGCAATTACTACATGCTTGATCATGAACTAAGAATGTTCTATGCTTTTTCTTCCCCCAGTAATATTCACTGATATTTGTGAAATCATTATTGTTAACATCGCCAAATTAAAGACAAAGGAATGGAGGCTAAGTGAGGCTTGATCCCTGGCCCAAGGCCATAAAGTGGCCAGAACTTCTGCCTGGCCTGTTGAGGAACAGCTATTCTATACTGGACCCTACATTCTTTTAACTGGCAGAACATGCATATAATGACAAGAGACTAAAGGAATGGGTTCTGCCTTCCCATGGACTCTCCCCTCTAACTTGTTTGATACTTGTTGCCACCACCACAATTCTGCTACTGAATTTTGAAGTGGAAAATGAGTTTATAATCTGTAGATCCCAAACCCAACTTCACCACAGGCCTTCAAGGGCTTCCAGTTGTTTCAGCTGGGGAGATGCAGTGGTTTCAAAGCAGCACTGGCAGATTTTAGGAGGGGCTGTTTCATGCACTCTTGCAAAGGATAGATGAATGACAGGAGAACACACCTTGCAATCAGAGGACAGGTACTAAAGATGTCTTTGCCTGCTCTGCAGGTGCACATCAATTTGCAGGCTTCTAACAGATCCACAGATGTGTCTGCGACTGGAGAACCAAGGTTTTAATTGAGAGACTGGGATGGGGGAAGAATTAACAACACTGCAGCAATGGTAGAAGTCATTTATTTTTCTAATTAAATTCTCAAATTGGTGGGAGTAGCCTATTAAAAATACAACACAAAACAAAATGTGGATGTGAGAGGTTAGCCACCAGCATTATTTTTTAACGATGATACAGATATAAAAGACATTACAACCTTATGTTGTTTTCTTATTGCCTCCAACTTCAGGGATTAAAAAAAAAAAAAGAAAACCCAAGTTCTAGTCATCATACCATGTCATTTGATACTTGTAATTTGAGCTGATGCACTCAACAAGACTATTTGTGTTTAAAGCTGTGTTAGAAAATTACATTTTTAAAAAAAGGCATTTATAGAGCAATTTCTATTTGTAAAGTGCTTTGCAGTCATTTTTAAAAGTAATTCTTAACAACCACCATGTAAAGTAGGTCAAAGTTATTATTCCTTATGCCTCCTCTTTCAAATGGCTGAGTCAAGGAAGGTACAAAAAGGTTAAGTGATTTTTCTGGGGTTGCAAACAAAGTAGGTATCAGAACTTGAGATGTTACTTCTTGTTGTCAGGTGCCGTCAAGTCATGTCCAACTCATACTACAGCTGCTAAATTCCAATTTTGTCATCACAGTTGCTCCCATTTACTTTTTGGCCCAATGTCAGAGTTTTCTGGTTTTTCTGACTCAGTGAATATATACTGATTCCTATCCCTTTACCCTAAACCTACTGAATTAGAATCCAGATATCAGTTCTGAAAATCAACTAACAAGTGTTCCCAAGATGAGTGTAGGAAGTCTGGCTTGGGACCTCTCATGGCAAGTCTTCTGGAAGGTTCACAGTCTTCCTCAGGGAGACAGCAATGTTTTATAACCAGGGTTGAGATATACCAAAGGAGACACTGATAACTCTCGTCATGAAGGGCCCATTAACAAAATCAGAGGTCACTTTGAATTCATAAGTTTTTCCTATATGCACTCCAGAACACAACTGTTTGGGTATTCTGATATTATTCCTGAGAACATATTTCCCTCAGGGTTCTTTTACCTAAAAATATTAGCCATTTTCTGTCTCAGTGTTGATTTAACAACCACCTTCTCCTTTCCATTCTTCTTCCCTAATAGAATTATTCACCCCTTCCAAAAGCAACACACATACCATGATCATAACCAACCGCCATTCATGGGGAACACACAAGGAACCCAGGCACTAGGTGGAGGAGCTGACCTATATTACTTCCTTTAACACATCCTGAGAGAGAGAGAGGTCCCCATTTTACAGATTAAAAATATTTACAAGCATTTGATAAAGTTCCCCACAGACACACCATGACTAATTCCAAACACAACGGTTCAAACTAGATTAATATCGACACAGATTCACTGTCGTCACTTTCTTAGTTTCTTTTTGAATTCCTCTTTTGACTCTTCATTCCTCTGTATTTCTTCACATCAACAGCAAGTGGATCATCGAAAGAAGACTCTTTCCATTTAAAGTCCTTCCCCATAGACTTTGGCCAATGATAAAAGAGAATCCATTGAAAAACCATCAAAGAAGACAGGCAATGTCTGTGGGAAATAATGTAATGTCACACCTATTTCTGTAGTCAAAATAAAAGAGCTAGGTTTAAATAAGAACTTGGATGACTCAGATGTATCACTTAACAGTATGTGCCCCAAATTCTCTGGGCTGGACTGTCTGAATCATAACTGACAGACATATAACAAGAGAAATCAGAATAACAGCAGAACAAGAGAAAGAGAAAGAGAAACAAGGTAGGTGTGAGGGCAAAGAGTGAAGCACCTGCACCTGTGTGCAGTGTTTAAAACATGGAGAGTATGTGATCTTCCAATATCCGCAAGGCAAATAGGAAAGATTATATAATCACATCAGTTGACATAGAAAAAGGGTTTGATAAAACCCAGTATTTTTTTAGGATAAAAATTCTTAGTAACTTTGAGAGGAACTAACCACAACTTGATCACAATAAACTCCACAGCTAACATCACTCATTACAGTAACAGTGACAATGTTTTCCCTATGATTGGGAACAAGGCCACTATGTATACTCTCAAGGCTATGACTCAACATAGTAGTGAAAGCATTCTAGCCACTGAAATAAGGCATGAAAGTAAAGAAAAGGCACACATACAAAAACATGACATGAGAAATCCCAAAGAATGTCCAAAAACCTTCTAGAACTAGTGAATTAGTTTAGCAAGGTGGCAGAACATAAGATTCATCACAAAAATCAATCTCATTAATGTTTACTAACAATCAGCAGCCTGCCGCCATAGCCCTGTGGCATCGGATCCCGTCAGATCTCGGAAGCTAAGCAGGGTCAGGCCTGGTTAGTACCTGGATGGGAGACTGCCTGGGAACATCAGAAGCTGTAGGCTTGGGAGAAGGACCTGGCAACCCCTCCCAAAAATCAATCTGCCATTGAAAACCCTATGAACAGCAGAGAAGCACTGACAATAGTGTTTCCCCTGTTGTACAGGGTCGCTATGAGTCAGAAATCGACTCGACGGCACCTAACAACAACAACAACAATAACAACAACAACAATCAGCAAATGAAACAAAAATTCTACTCGTCATTACTCCAAAGGCAATGAAATACTTAGGTATACACTAAACAAAACATGTGAATGATCTGGATGCTGAAACTTATGATATGGAAGGAAATCAAAGAAGATCCAAATACATGGAGATAGAACTGTGTTTGTGAACCGCATCATTCAACACAGTAAAAATGTTAATGCTTCTTATGCTGATCCATAGTGTTAATGCAATTCCCATCAAAATGTCAGCAACATTTTTGGAGACATCAACAAGACTATAAAACTTATATGGAAAGGCATGGCACTAGAACAGGGAGAAACAATCTTGCCTGAAAATAAAGGAGGAGGAGTCATTCTCCCTGATATTGGGACTTACTGCATAGTTAGAACAATGAACACAGTATGATACTCATGGAGAGACAGGCACACACATCAATGGAACAGAAGAGAGGATTCAGAAATAGATCCATACAAATATGCTCAACTCTTTTTTGCTAAAGATCTTAAGATAATGAAAGAAGAATAAGCTTTTCAACAGATGGTGCTGAAGTAACTAGAAACACACACGCAAAAAAAAAAAAAACCCTAAGAAACACAAAAACCAAGAAGAAAGAAAGGAAGGAAGACCTAAACACCACAAATCTGAGAAGCATTAACCCCAAATGGATCATCACTTTAACTGTAAACTGTACAACTTTCAGAAAAACATATTGGTAAGTGCCATCAAGTCAGGTCCAACTCATACCAACCCTTACAGGGTTTTAAGTGGCTGATTGTTTCAGAAAAACAAAAGAGAAATCTGGAACACAGAACTAATAAGCAAAGAAATTCTTAAGCTTGATGTCATAAAAGGAACTTCTGATAAACTGGGCCTAATCAAAGTTAAAAAAAATTGCCTTGAGAAAGTCCATTAACACAAAGTGAGAGAGGACAAAAATAGCCAATTATAGCCTGAGAAAAAAACACATGTAAGCTATAAAATTATTATTTATAATATATAATGTACTCTCAAAATTCAGTAGTTAAAAAAAGTTCAAATAGAAAAAGTAAATGGGTACAAGATAGGAATGGATATTTCACTGAAGAGAATATGTTGTTGTTGTTAGGTGCCATCGAGTCGGCATCCAACTCATAGTGACCCTCATAGGGTTTTCAACGGCTGACTGTTTTGGGATTGCCTTGGGAGTGGATTGCCAGGCCCTTCTCCCATTTTTGCAGTGCTGGGAATTGAACTCAGGACCTCAGAGACTGCAGCGCAGTGCTGTACCAACTGAGCTAAATTCCAGCCCTTGAAGAGAATATACAGGTTGCAAATAAGGACATGAAAAGATGTAAAGATCAATATTCAAGAAATCCAAATTAAAAACCACAATGAGATAGCACTACACACCTATCAGAAAGAGTAAAATAACAGTATCTAAAACTGGCAAGTATGTAGGAATGTAAAGTGGTACGGCCACTCTAGAAAACCATTTCCTTGTTTCTTATAAAACTAAACATACAACTACCATAAATCACAGCAATTACAGTCTTGAACACTTATCCCAGATAAATGAAGATAGGATTACCCAAAAACCTGCACACAGCAGATTTCTCTGTAATGACCAAAATCTGGGATTTGTCAAGTTGACCTTAAGTAAAAAGTTAAATTGTGGCATATCTACACCTGAGAATATTAACCACCAATAAAAATGAACAAACTTGTTGTATATAACAAGTACCCTGAATGAGTTCCCTGGAATTATTGTGAGTAAAGGAAAGCCAATTGCAAAGATCATATAAGTTATGATTCTATTTACATAACATTTTTTAAGTGACAAAAGTTTTAGAAATGGAGACAGATTAGAGAGTTCCATGAATTAGGGATGTTGGGAGGGGGTTGGGGATTGGGGTCATTTCTAAAAGAGAAACATGAAGGATCGTTAAGTGGGTAGCACTGTTCAGCATTGTATCTTAACTCTGATGGTGGATATTATACAAGTGATAAAATTGTATAGAACATGAGGTTGGAGGTACAGTTTAGGGTATATTAGGGTGTATGCAAGACCCTGGGTTCAATTCCCAGAACCATAAATAAATAAATACTGCAGAATTTAATGTACATACACATCCAAGTAAGTATAAAAATTTAACTCAGGAAATCTGAATAGTATCAATGGATTGCACTGATGGTAATATCCTGAGATATGCTACACTGTCATTTTATAGAATACTACCTTTGAGAGGCCCAGTTGGTAGAGTGCTGCTCTGTGCTCTCTGAGGCCTTGGGTTTGATCCCCAGCACCTCCAAGATGGGAGAAGGATGTGGCAATCCACTCCAAAGCAATCCCCCCAAAAAATCAGCCATTAAAAATCTTATGTATAGCAGAGAAGCACTGACAAAGTGCCAGGCATGGCACAGCATCAGGGAGTGTTTCATCCTGTTGTACATAGGGTCACTATGAGTCAGAACCAACTCGAAAGCACCTAACACCACCATCACCACCATCACCTTTGAGGATACTGGACAAAGTGCATAAAAAATTGTGTTTTATTATTATCTGTTTTGTTTTGTATAACTGCATATAAATCTATTAGTATTGATAAAAAATTAAACTGTGAAAAATGATGTAAGGCTACTAATCAGGACACAGATGTTCATGAATGGTAGGGATGCTGAAATCACTCTCAAATTTGTCAAAGCCAACCCACAAGCAGTGTTTGAAATACAAAAGACACATTAGAAGAATTTACCTGCTAATACAATGCTTTCTAAATTGAGATTTGGCTAAAACTCCCGGAATACTGGCAGAATTCACCCCGAGAGCCAACTTTTGCTATCTGTAGCAACAGGAGACAAGTTGAGCTGAAAACTAAATCCCATCACAAATTCCCAAACTTTATTTTTAGCAACTGTATGGGCCTCCATTCATAATAAACCCTTGACTTAAACTGTTACCATCAAGCCCAATAAACAGATATTTAGAAACTCCAAACGTGATTTCCTAAAATAAAATGCCCTCCTGGTAATATTTTCAAAGTCAAAAGGTGGCTCCAAGTCTTAGGACATGGTTCCTCAGTTTATAAGATCAAATTCCTACACATTTATATGCACAGCATGTGATTTTACAAGCTGAGAAATCTGGAGCAAATCATTAGTTGAACTGTAAACCTAATCACTGCAAGACAGTCCAGAAGATCTAAGAAAAATGAAAAGGACAGGGAGAAAAGCATCGTAATACCCGCCAAGGCACTGCACTCTGTTACTAAGGAGGATGCACATCTGGCTTCTCAGTAAAGACTTTACAGCCACTTCCTCTGAAAGGCTGGCCCAAGAATTACCCTGTGCCAATCACTTTACAGATTCTTTGGCTTTTGTCCAGACCTCCTAAGTTAGAGTGCTGCCTCGGAAGAACCACAGTGACAAGCTAGCAACTGATTGTTATACACACATGGAAGTTTCTGAAACCCTGTTAAATACTTGTTTACAGTTTGTTGCTATCTTCCTCATACAGAGCAGTGGTTCAAAACAGGGATCAATTCTGCTGTAGAAGACATTTAGCAACATCTGTCTTGGGACTTTTGGTTGTTACAATTCAGAGGGATAGAGGGGCCAGGCATATTGTGAAACATCCTACAATGCTCAGGACAGTCTCCTACAGCAAAGAATTATGAGACCCAAAATATTGGTTGTGCTGAAAATAAAACTACCTGATGCTGAGAGATACTTGAATTGAGTTTAAAAAGAGGAACACTATCACTTAGTAAAAAATATGAGGACACATGTTACAGTTCGGATCTTGACTGACCCCCTAAAAGGCCGATGTGTTCCTAAAGCCTTGGTCCCCACCCTATGATGTAGAGTGGTGGAATGTTTGGGAAATAGGGCTTAGTAGGAGGAAGCTTGGTCACAGAGGCATGCTCTTAAAGGGGATATTGGGACTCAGGTACCCTCCTATCTCTCTCTGCTTCCCAACTATCATGAAGGAACAGGTTCTTCTGCCAAGTGCTCCTGACTTGATGCACTGCATCTCCATAAGCCCAAATGAAGAGGGCCAAGTGACCATGGCTGGAACCTCTGAAACCATGAACCAATAAACCCTTTTCCTCTTTACATATTGTTTCTCTCTTGCATTTTGCCAAGGCAATGAAAAGCTAACTATCACAACATGCTTAATAAATTAGACCTAGTAAGTGGAGGTGACTTTCCAGTACAGAGGTAACTGTTACTCTGTTAACATGCTTAAGTCTGATACATCCCAAAGAAGGTTTTTTTCTATAATCATGATGCTTTTAAAAGCACCAGTTCTGGAGCCATAAAGTCCAAGTAGGAATCCTGATTTTGAAACTAAATATCAGGATGACATTAAGCTGCTCAATTACCTTTTGCAAGTCTCTTTTTATTATCTCCAAAGGGGGATTAATAACTGTTCTTTGCTCTAAGAGGTATTAGAAAAATGAAAATAAGATATAGCTGTCAAAGAATGTGCATAGACCCCAGACAATAAATATGTGTTGTTATTATTAATGAACTCTCACCCATTCTCAGTCTTTTCATTTCTCAGCTGCCATTGGAATAAGCCATTTGTGATTCTTCATTTTTAAAAAATTTACATTTAGATCATCTTTTAACTAGTTTCTGCTCCTCCAGCACCAGATAAGAGGTGGCCATTATTCATAAACCTGTAAATACAGTGCCAGTTGGTTTCTGTAAGAACAGCACTACCAGCATCTCTACCAGCCATTTAAGCCAGCCCACTAAAAAGGCAGAACCTTACCAAGGCACAGACCATCCCTACTCTCTTCCAGCAGTAATTCACCTAACACCAAAGACATGCTTGACATTCATATTCCTTGAGAACTATTTGTACAAACAAGATGTTTACTTTGGCTTCTAACCACACAAAGTAGAAGCCCCAGCTTAGAAATCTAACTCCAGTCAACAAAATTTTATTGTACACCATAAAAGCCCAGCTATTGTGTGCACCAATGATAAAACAGTGAGTGCACATGCACGGTCTCCCGCTCCAATAAAGGCATGGTTTGTAGGAAATATTTAGACCTAAAACTCCAACATGCACCAGGGCAACTAAACAGATAAAAGAAAATCTTTTTATTAAAGGAAATGTCACCCAGTCTTCAAATGGCTTGAGCCATTAAAAGCACAGAGAGTTGAACTATAGCAGTTAAGAACCCAGACAGTAAAGCCTATAAATCATATACCCTAACTACCCTGGTCTTATTGGCTCAGAATGTTGAAAGAGCACCTACCTCATGGGGTTCTTATGAGAATTAAATTAGTTACTACATTTAGTGCAGTTTAACAGTACTTGTAAGGGGCTGTGATTTGGCTCAGTTGGTAGAGCACTGCGCTGCAGTCTCTGAGGTCCTGAGTTCAATTCCCAGTACCACAAAAATAGGAGAAGGGCCTGGCAATCCTGAAACAGTAGGCCATTGAAAATCCTACGAGGGTCGCTATGAATCGGATACTGACTTGACGGCACCTAACAACAACAACAACAACAACAAAAAACAGTACTTGTTCAATTACCTATCCTCCTTATTAGCAAAAGAATTGGAATTTCCCAAATATGCATCCTGTAGCTCTTGATTCTTCAATGAGTACACTAGGACATCTTTCAGCAACTTGCAGACATGTTCACTTTCCCAAAATATGCTACCTCCTAAAACCTTGATGAGTTCTTAAATTTTCCACATTTAGAGCACTCCAATTAGAACTTCCCACATCACACTTGGTTCCCAGCAGCACTCATCTGCACTTCTTCAGCAGTCACCAGTAATGAAGTGCCACCTATCAAGATAACAGTTTAAATGTAAGAACATCTGTTCCATCCCTGTGTTAGAAATTGGTAATAGAAGTTTCAACACATCAAATTCATATTCTTTATTATGGCTTATCTTTAGTTACTGGCCACATGAAATCATTAAGAAGGTCATATAAAATACTGAACAAAGTCTATCCGATTTTAGGTTCATTAATTAAAACACATAGAAACTAATCAACTAGAGGGGTCCAAGGTCCTAATTCAGCATTACTGTCACATGGTAGGGGGATAGAAACCTGGTTTCTGCTACTTTCACTAGTTGGATGGATTGAAGAATGTTCTGGAAGCTGAGATATATTTTTTCCTCTGTAAAATGGAGAAAACAATACTAACTACTTCACAGAGATACTGAGCCAATTACATGAAAAATCTTTCTTAAAAACAGCATATTATCACCTAGGCGCTGTGGCTCATGCCTGTAATCCTAGCTACTCATGAGGCTGAGGCCAGAGGATATGGAGTTCAACACCAGAGGCAACTCAGTGAGGCTCTCTCAAAATGAAAAATAAAATAGGAGCTGGGGATACAGCTAAGTGGTAGAATTCCTGCCTAGCATGTAGGAGGCCTTAGGTTCAACTTCACAGTACTGGAGGAATGGGGAAAGAGTATATTATTCAAATTTAGACGATTATTATTTCATAATGGCAGCTATGAAATTATTTTAAAGATCAGCTAAATTTATGCACTTTGAAAAATAATTTGTATCAACAAATTAGTAAAATAACAAATATTCTTTGAGAAATGCTAACTTCCATAAGTATTGCCACCCGTGTAGGTGAACATCTTATAGAATACTTTTCTGAAATTAAGAAACTGAGTCTTTCTGTAAGAAGTTAAAAAGTCAAAAATGTTTTAAGTACCTGTTGTATAATGGCTTAGAAAAGACTTTAGCTACTCTTTAGGAATCAAGATAAACATGCTTTTCCAGTTTAAAATCAACTTCTGGATATCTCTACTAATCAGAGTTACCCAGTGTATCTTGCAGAAATGAAGCTTTTACTCAGAAACATTTCTTGACCTTGGACTTTACCCTCTGAACTGTGTCAGGGCTCACTGTCATTAGCCACTGGCCAGGCTGGCAGAAGAAAGGAGAGAGGAGGGGAGAGGAGAGGGGACAAGAGGAGGAGAGGGGAGGAAAAAGGAATAAAAATAAAAAATAAATAAAGGCTATGACTGAAAGAATTCTTTAAATCTGTGTTGTTACCAGTGTCAGAGAAAAATAAAATGGTTTACACACAGAAAATCTCCACAGAGACCTCCATGCTTCAGGAGATTCATAGGGAAAAGTCTATCGAGGAGGACAGCCAAGCCAGCAGATTATCACATGCAATGTAGGATGGAGGATGAGAAAGGTAATGGAGAATACATTTTACATTTTTTAAGCAGATGAAAGACATGTGAAATAAACAGTTCCTATCCGGAAACATCAAAATTTCAAGAACCAAATATAATATCAAACTCGAAGTTTGTAAAAGTACTTACTAGTTATAAAGGAAGAACTATTTTTTCATACTGATGAAAAATAACACTTTGAATGCTACTTGCAGACTGTTCCTCATTCTTTCTCACATTTCTATAAGCAGTGTCTTTGGACAGAAATTCAATGGCAGGTATAAGCTGCCTAAATGCTTTCAAAGGTAAGAAGAAAAGTGGATTTCAAACTTGAATGCTTTAGTGGACCTCAGGCTGGATTTAAACATTTAAAAGGTCCACTTTTACACTGAAAATCCTGCTCAAATTTTAGACTTCAAGATAAAGTCCCACATTTGATGATTTCAAAACCTTGACTTCAACTTTCCTCAAGTTTAGAATGAAAAGGGAGAAAAAGCAGTTCCATAGCTATTTCGAAGAATGTCTATAAATTTTGTTGGTGGCAAAGCTTCCAGGCATCTTTAGTCAAAGACTACAATGTTACTGAGTTAAGACCTGAAAAGAAAATTGAAAAACTTGACTATAAAAATTTCCTTAAAAAACTCAATAAAAATAAATCCACAAATATACACATCACCCACTGCCTTGCATGGTAAAAGGCTTGGCAAATCCAACAGAGTAAAATTTATTCACAAAGAAGGGAGACAAGGAGAACCAAAGAAGAGAAATGACAACATCCTTTACTAAATTGTCCTAAAGTAAAATTTGGCAATCCAATTAACCTTAAATATCAAGCTATGGATTTTTTCCATCTAATAAACACCTTAAGGGTAATCACTGAGTTTAAGTCTGTCCTTCAAACTGCAAATGAATCATACTCTGCAACTAAAAAGAATGCAACAGCTGTCCCCATATACCCTGCAGAAAAGTTTAAGTGGGAAAAACTTAAAATATCTTTCTATGAAAAATATGAGAACAGTTATGTGCAAAAATCTCTCAATTTGGCAGTCCTTTAACAGAATACTTGTGAAAAGAATTCCATGTGTTTCAGAGAGAATCCCCTCTTCATCACTTTCTCTGCAATTCTTGGTTGCAGGTATGCCCTGCAATGGATACTTTGTTAAAAAATTAAATCCATATTATGAATTTTAGCCACAAGCGCAATAAGCTAAATATTAAAAGTTTAAAAACGCACTAAATGACATTTGCTGTTCAGTAAGAAACCAGCTTAACACGGCATGACAAAACAGTATATGCCAGATCCACAAGAAAAATCCACTTACTATAAGATTCCATTTGAATACAATAACAATTAACTTTAAGTAGATTATAAAGTCCGAACAAGCATACAAACCAGAAATAACAGCCTTTTGTACGAGTGATGAAAAAATACTGGAGAGACATCTTAATGGTTAAGTTTTCACACCATTCTTCTTCTTGTTAGGTGCCGTCCAGTTGAGTCCTACTCACAGCGACCCTATGTACAGAACATCGAAACACTTCCCAATTCTATGCCAGGCACACGATCTTATTTATGTTTAAGCCGCCTAGTGCAAACATTGTGTCAATTCATCTGGTGGAGGGTTTTCCTTTTTTCCATTGACCTGCCGCTCTCCCAAACATGATGTCTTTCTCCAGGGATTGATCTCTCCTGACTACCTGTCCAAAATACGTAAGACGTAGTCTTGCCATCCTTGCTTCCAAGGAACACTCTGGTTGCACTTCTTTTAGGACTGATCTGTTGGTTCTTTGGGCAATCCATGGTATGTTCAGTAGACCTCTCAAGCACCATAATTCAAAAGCATCAATTCTTTTCCTGTCTCCCTTGTGCGGTGTACAGGTTTCACAACTATGTGATGTGACTGAAAACACCATGGCATGAGTCAGGCACACCTTTGTCTTCAATGTGACATCTTTACTTTTCAATACTCTAAAGAGATCTTTTGCTACAGCTTTTCTAGAGCAATGCGTCTTTTGATTTCTTGACTGCTATT
>VMDO01028125.1:0-24349 GCA_007922755.1 Pedetes capensis
GGGCCACAGAGTGTCAGTCCAGTTTCCACAAAGGAAGCAGGCTCAAGACCCTGTTAACAGTAAAAACATATTATCTTGAGGATGGAGTCTGAACTAATTATTACACCCAGTTCGACCAGGTGGATTCTATAATGCAGGGTGCAATGTTCCCGATAGAGCTCAGGGTGGCAGTATTTCCACACAATCCGCAGTAACCATCGGTCTCATTGGGTCCATATAGCCAAGCTCTTCATAACAATCTGGATTTAATTGGGGCCCCGAGTGCCCAAAGAGACTGTTCCACGAAACACTCGCGACTACTGTACTGTTCGAGAGGCAGAGGAACCTGTGGGGTCTTCCCTGAAGTTCTCCCTGTCCCACGTAGATCGGGTGCCTATTCCCCAAATCAGAGATTTAGTCCCCGCTACATTGTCCTGTGCTGTAGTCACACTGGGAACTTCTCCGCTGGCGGTGAACTGCTCCACCAGTTTCCGCCGAAAAGGAGCTCCCCGGCCTCGCGCGATTTAGCCGCCTCCGCAAGCCCCAGATCTCTCCGCAGCACAGTGGGGTGATTTGGGCTCACCTCTGATGTGTCTGGGATCCGGGCATATGTGTGCCCAATTTTCTGTGGAGTTCGAGACCGTAGGCCTGACCCACCGCAACAGAAGGGAGGGGAGCCGAGTCTTAGCTCTAAACGCGGATTGCTGGCACCGGCTTCCCTGTTCGCTCCGCGGCCGCTATGGAGGGCATTTGTGGGCCCCCTCATGGTGACTCACCTAGGATCTGCAGTCTGTGTCCCGCAGGCGCAGTGAGAGTGTGCTGCCAAGTTTGCACTCCGTGTTGGGTCCGGGCCCGTGGGTGCGTGTGCGCGAAATCCCCTCCAAGTCTCTGGGATTCTATCCTCTGTCTGTGTGATGGCGAAATGGCGGTGGTCCTGCTGCCGGCCACTGTGTAGCTCCTCTGAAGCCTAATCCTTGATTTCAGTGCACGCCTAGTTTCATTCTCTATCTCTCAAACTAAATTATCTCTGTTTCTATTTATTCAATTTGATTTTTAAACCCCTAATCGGGGCTTCTTATTGCTCCGGAACAGAAGGTGTGTGTTATCTGTCCGCCATCCTGACTCCCACCTGGCCTCGAACTCTTGATCCTCCTTTGCCTCCCAACTCACTGAGATTACAGGTGGCTTTTTTTTTTTTTAGTACAGTGACAATGATACCATTTCCTCAAATAGAAAAGTCAAAAATCGCATTTCATTTTAGAGATCTGATTAGCTCTTAACTATGTGTTGCTCTCTAGTGATCTGGAATGCAACGGAATTTAAATTAGGCATGCTCTTCAAAGACAGAACAAAACATCCTTCATTTGCTAATTACATAAGCACTCTAGCTTGGCTGATAGATGATGGGAAAAAATCTCTCGGCAGAAGTGGTAATGTGCTTTGTCATCACTCATAGCAGTTTTTTCCTCTAGTATGTTTTGAATCTTTGCCTTCTTTCCTTCTGCTGCTTTCCAGATGAGCCACGTGATTCTGTTCCTTTGCCTTCTGATGTTCTCTGCTTACTTTGTATATATCAGTTTCTTTCCCTTTCTCAATTTTCAGCTGCTAGAGATTAAGGACTAATAGTAATAGAATATTTTACTATTATGTGTTGTATTTGAGTCTGTTTACCCTTATGTTTTATGTATTATAGATATATATATGATTTTGAATCTATTTACAGGTGCATCTCCCTCAGATTTGAGGTCATTATCTCAATTTTTCAATTTGGAGGACAGAGGCTTATGGAGCTTATATAATTTGCCCAGGTTCTCACTGCTGATCTGTAATGAAGCAAGGGGTGGAAGGCAGAGCCCAAATACAGAGCCTGGATTCTTTCCTCTGTCACATTTTCTCTCTGTGAACTAACTTCCTCCTCCCTAGCAACACTACTCCTGGCATTTTAAGAGAGGATTCAACCTATGAAAATTACTCAACAAGTGCTTGTGGAATTGAGGTGCACCCTAAGGTAGATTTGCCCCCCATACAGAGGGAGCAAGTCTCTAAAGAAAATGGAAAGCATGGCAAACACATGGACAAAGAGGTGTCACCTTCGACCTACCTGCCCCATACTGCTTCACTCACCACTTCCAGATCAAAGAGGAAAGTCTTCAAAATGACCCCAAATTAATTCTGCTCAAGTGGGATGAAGAATTCAAAGCAAGCATTGTCAGCTCACTTGTGAGATGGGTAGGAAAGGAATTGGTTCCAACTGAGCAGAAATTCAATTTGGGCATCCACTCAGCTCAGAAATAAGGTCAGTTGTTTAAAATTGTGTCCCAAGGAAAGCCCTAGTGTCACAGGTGATTATTCTCAAACTTCTCCAGCATGCTAGGGGACCCAAGATTAGTTTCAGGATGCTTTCCCTGAGAGCTTTTGTGTGAGCATTGACTCTCCTTGTTCTCAGCGTGGCTTTAAATGTGCAGGGCACCATATTACCAGGTTTCCCCAGGTAATTTAAAAATCACATTTCCCTCCAACAATAATTCTTTGTTTGTATTCCTCTTGCATATCCCTCCTGGGGCAAACCATCATTCTTGTTGTTCTTAAGGAGGCAGCCAATTATGGATTTTTATAATTAAGATTCTGAAACATGATGCATGCAAGACAGGCCCACTTTCCTCCAGAGATCCCTAGGGCATAAAACCTAATTACCAACAAGGAGCAAAGCCCACAGTCTTGCAGAGAACTGTGCAGTGAAGGTTTTATATTGACCAGAGTCATAAATAATAGACCATTAGCTCATGAGCTGGGGTTTGGCTTAGCTGGTGGAATGCTGCTCACACTCTCTGAGGCCTTGGTTTGATCCCCAGCACCATGAAAATGGGGGAAGGAGGTGGCAATCCATTCCCAAAGCAATCCCAAAACAATCAGCCATGGGAAACTCTATGAGGGTGGCTCTGAGTTGGATCTCACTTGACAGCCCTTGAAAACAATAAAACAAAAGCTCATGAGCCATGATTTTGTTAATATTCAAATGTTAGGTGCCATAAGATGGCAATAAAGGGAGGAAAGCTCCCAAAGGATTCCCCCAGTGGCTGGGTGGGGCCAAGCCCTAAGGGTTACCAGAGTGTGCTCTGCTGACATGCCAATAAATATAAATAGGTCCTGTCCACCCTTCCACTGGAGGGGCAGCAACAAGTTCCCCAGAGGGACAGAGTTTAGAGGATGCTGCTAGTTGTAAAGTACAGAGGAGAGTGTGAGAGAGAGAGAGAGGGAGAGAGAGAGAGAGAGAGAGAGGGAGAGAGGGGAGAGAGAGAGAGACAGACAGACATGAACCACCCACAACAGGAGTTCCTGGCTGTCCGTCCTTCCAGAGGTCTCTCAGAGGCAATGTCTGCCCTCTTAGAGTGACCATGCTCTCCATGTGGACATCACTCAGTACAGGGCTTTGTCTATTCTTACTTTGGTTCTCCTTGGCATCCAACTATGTATATTTCCTGGATCTTGGCCATACCTGATATAGGAAATACACAGTGCCTTTGCCTGGCTTAGACTGAGCCTGGTGTTAACTGATACGTCACTTGGGAATCTTTTGATTGAGAGAGAGAGAGAGATAAAGATAGAAGAAAAATAAAACCCTAAAAGCCAAAACTGACTTTCAGCTTCCATGGTTCTATTGTGACCTGTTGAAGTGCTAGGTACTGTTGAAAAGCTGATCTTTTTTTTCTTTTAACTTTTTTTAGTAGTAATTTTTAATGTACAACTTAGTGGGTCTCATGAGGTTTCCATACATGCATTTCATCGTACATTGCTGACGTTAACTTCCCCCTTACCCTCTCATGACCCTCCTCCCCCAAACCCTCCCTCCTCACCAGTGGTCTCCCTTCTACTTGCATGTCTTTTTTGTGAGTATATCTGTCTATATCTATACATCTGGATTTTGCCATATGGGCAACATACGTGATATTTTTTCTCCCATTACTCTATCTTCTTGCCTCCTCCCCACTTTTCTTTAGTCCATTATCTTTCCCTACTTAAATCCTGTCTGCTTTCATGATCTATGTTTTAATAATGAATACATATTGAAGTCTAGCGTCCACGTATGAGAGAAAACATGCAATATTTATCTTTCTGGGTCTGGCTTAATTTGCTTAAATGATCTCTAGTTCCATCCATTTTCCAGTGAATGTGATAATTTTGTTTTTCTTTATGGCTGAAAAAACTCCATAGTGTACCACAATTTCCTTACCCACTCATCTGTTGATGGGACACCTAAGTTGATTCCGTATCTTTGCTATTATGAATAATGCTGCAATAAATATGGATGAGCAGATATCTCTATGGTATATTGACTTATATTCCTTTGGATATATACTCAGGAGTGGGATTACATAGTCATATGGCAGTTGTATCTTTGGTGAAAAGTTGATCTTTTTGTTGCATATAGTTATCAGTAATTCATTCACTGAATAAGTATTTATAGAGTGCTTATCATGTTACCTGGCACTGTAGTAAGTGAGCAGCGAGCAAACACATAAATCCTTGATGTCATTGAAAGACAAGGAAGTCAAATAAGACTATAGTATACTAGTTAGTGTTATACCCTAAGTAGAAAAACAAAAATAAAAACAAAATCCAGGGAAAGAGGATGAGGAATCTATGAGCAGTTTGAGGGGTAAGGCTGCAATTTTAGAAAGGCTACCTATGGGTTGATGTTTAGCTCAGTTGATAGAGTGCTGTTCTGTGCTCTCTGAGGCCCTGCGTTTGATCCTTAGCACTGCAAAAGTGGGAGAAGGACCTGGAAACCCACTCCCGAAGCAATCCTGAAAATTATCAGCCACTGAAAACCCTGTGAAGAGCAGAGAAGCACTGACATAGTGTCAGGCAAGGCACAGTGTCAGGAAGTGTTTCCTTCTGTTGTATATAGGGTTGCTATGAGTCAGACCAGACTGGATGGCATCTAACAACAAGAAGAAACCAGAATAGGTCTGAGGAGAAGCAACATTTGAGTGAAGACCAGAAGAGGTGAAGGAGTGAAGCATAAAAGCCGTGTGAGTGCCCACTGAAGGGCATAGAGGGCAAATAACACTGTAGGTGCAAAGGTCTCGAAGGTGGGGCATGACTGGAATGTATCCAGAACACTAAAGGGCCAGGGTGGCTCAGCTGAATGAGGCACGAGAGAGTAGGGGGAGATAGAGTGAGAAGGACCAGGGGAGAGGAGAGAGGAGATTGGAGGGAGGGCAGAGTGGGTAGGACTGTAAGGCCATCAAAAGGGCTTTGGCCTTGACTCTTAGGAAGATGGGAGCCACTGGCATCTACTACACAGGACTCTTCCCTTTCATGAGATTTCAGGGGAAGGGATACAATGTGATGGTTAAGTGCCTAGGAAATGAAAATGACCAGTGCCCATTTATGTAGAAGCACATTTCTGTAAATAGGCCATTGAGGTAATGAGATTTATTGGCTTGATGTTCAAATCTTGCCTTTCCCTCTGCCCCTGATGGTCCCTCACTTGACTTATTCCAGTGCCACCTATTCAGAAAGACCCTCCCTGACTGCTCTGTCTGAAAAGGCATGTCCCATAACTCTCTAGTTGTCTGTCCTGTTTTATTTTTCTTCAGAGCACTTAGTATTACCATTGCTATGGCATTGATGGGAGACAACTGGGGACTAGATCTGAGCAGAGTGAAATGATTTATCTTCTACTTTAACAGCATCACCCTAGCTTCTGTGCTTAGAATACATTGACAAAGAGGGAAGGGAAGAGACTGGGAGGCCAGTTATTAATGGAATATAGTTTCTCATTTTTTGTAATATATTTGACAGTTCATTTACAAGAGCTTGTATACATGTTAATGTTGTTTATCCATTTAAGAATATGCACCAGGATTTTGTTATAGGTGTACATATTCTCTATCCTTTTCGTTTTTTTTTGGAGACAAGGTCTCATTATGTAGCCCAGATTGGTCTCCAACTCATGATCCTCCTGCCTCCACCTCCCAAATGCTAGGATTATAAGTGTGCACCAGTATGCTTGGCACATATTCTCTGTTCTTAGTCCTGAAAAATGTAATGCAGTGACAATTGTCCCCTGAATTTGGTCTTAATTATACAGAATAACAAGATATAGACACCAATAAAAGACTCCCTTCAAGTGAGAAATAGCATTGTGCTAAGGATAGATACATATAATCTTTGTGACAAGGATTAGAGAAGACAGAAACAAATCCCTCTGTATCCCTTGTTTACTTGGTTTCTGGGACAGCTGACACGTTCAGGTCTAGGGACTTCTCTGGGATTGTCTTCCCTTTGTTGTGTAGTAACAAAAACACAGACTGTTTGTCAGATGCTTCAGTCTTACAGGATCTGGAGTGGGAATGCACTTCTGCAGAGGAGCAGAAGTTGTAAAGCTTTGCACCAGCAAAATGTCTTGAATCTCCAAACCCATTTTAGGCATGTGAGGGTAGCATGAGTGCCAGGCAGTGTACTGGATGAAGACATAAAGATTTCAATCCTGCTCAGTCACTCACTGGTGGTTTATAGTCATGGAGAACTTGCATTATCTCCTTGGCCCTTGATTTACCCAGTGTTAATCAAGGAAAAGGTCTGAGATTTAGCTCAGTTGGAAGAGCACTGCGCTGCAGTCCTGAGTTCAATTCCCAGCACTGCAAAAATGAGAGAAGGACCTGGCAATCCACTCCCAAGGCAATCCCAAAACAGTCTGTCATTGAAAACCCTATGAGGGTCGCTATGAGTCAGATACCAACTCGACAGCACCTAACAACAACAACAACAATCATGGAAAGTCAAGATATGTTAAATGAAAAAACTAGTTGCAGGATAATATGTCAAGTTAAATTTCATTTCCTTATTAGTTTTCATGAAAGATAAATTCTTTATAATTTTGTATACTATAAAGACACATATGGAAGATGTGTGTGTACATACACACATACATAGATGCATCTACATTTGAATGGAGATATAGATATACACATATGGATTAAATATGAAGAAAAGTTTTTATGTAAGTTACTCTAGGAGAGAAGCAAAATGCTTCAATTTTTTTTTTCAGTACTGAGGGGTTGAACCCAGGACCTTGTGCATACTTTGCAAGTGCTCTGCCACTGAGCTGCACCTCCAGCCACCATTTCACTTTTTAATTTGAGACAAAGTCTAGCCAATTTACACAGGCTGCTTCTGGGCTCAAACCTGTGATCCTATTACCTCTGCTTCCCCAGTCGCTGGGATTACATGTGTGAGCCACCATGCCCAACTAAATGCTTGGATTTTTGACTCTTGAGTTTCAGTTTCTGTTGCTGTCAAAAAACTGACTGGGTCAGGGACTCCTCCTTCTATCGATGTTGGTGGTGGTCTTTACTCCAACTCAATTGCCCACAAGGCTACCAAGTGTTAGCAAATGATGGTTCTAGAATCCTGTAGGCAGTAGGTATCCAGGCTCACCCTTTCAGCACTTAATCTCAGGCTATTTTGCTCCATTTTCCAAGTATCTCAGTAATTGCACCATAAAAGGAAGAGTCACTTAGAGGTGGGGGGTCCCTCTTCTGGCCACAGCAAGTGTGTGTTTGATTGCATGCAGCCCAAACTCGATCATTCACAGGAGAGAAGAAGAAGCCCCCTGCTTCCTCCTCCCTGAGTTCCAGCCTGCGCTGAATGACAGCAGCAGGTACTTAGGAGTTCTTAAAGGGTGACTGTGGAGTGGAGGTTGAGAGTGTTGGTTGGGGGACAGAAGTGGAGGCAATGAGGGGATTGTTACTTTGTTTTTGTTTTTTTGCGTACTGAGGGGTTGAACCCAGGGCCTGGCAATTGCATGCTTTGCAAGTGCTGGCCCACTGAGCTGCACACCCAGCCCCCCCCTTTTTTTTTTTGAGACAGGGTCTCACTAACTTACTCAGACTGCCTCTGGTCTTGAACTTTTGATCCTCCTGCTTCTGCCTTCCAATTCGCTGGGATTACAGGTGTGTGCCACTGTGCCTGGCTGTTAATAACTTTTTTGCTATTTGTTTTAATTATGATTTAACTTGATACATGAGCATATGCTTGTAATGAAAATTCTAGTCAGTAGAGGTAGACACTAAAAACACTAAGTGTACTTTCAAAATGCAAAATATGACCATGGAAGGTGCATGTTAACTGGCTGTGCTGTGGCCTTTCATGCTAGTAGGAACACTGGATTGTCAAGCACTTGTATTTCACTTATGTATTTCATTGATGGTTGTAAAATTAGGACCATTCTTCCAACCTTATTAGCAGATTTGCAAAATAGACATTGAGCTTTTAAAGCTTATAGAAAATGAGGTCATTTTAGAAAGAAATTAAGGGTTTTGGTTACCCTAGCCAAGAGTAAATTTGAGCAACACAAAGGTAATTGGACTAACATCAGACTTTCAGAGCTAAGGAAATTGTAGGGAAAAGAAAGCAGTTTGACTATGGAACATCCCAGAAAATATTTGACCCTGCAGCCTATCAGTCCACCCCTCCAGCTTCTTTCTTTTGAAGGGGATGGATTCCAGCCCCGTGTACTAGGTAAGCACTCTACCACTGAGCTACATCCCCAGCCCTTTAAAAAATTTTTATTTTGAGGCAGGATCTTGCTCAGTTGCACAGACTGCCTCTGGCATTGAACCCATGATCCTTCTGCTTCAGCCTTTCAAGTAGCTGGGATTACAAGTGTGCACCACCACATTTTGCCCCCTGTAGCTTGTTATTCTTTTTCATTGACTTTTCATGATTGTGTCATTTACTAACCAGTTTTGACTTTGTAACTCTGCATTGCTGTTGTGATGAATACACTCCTATGTACCATGTGGATGAATTCCAGAAGTGAAGGATGCATACAGCTTTTGTATTCCTAACAGTCAACTCAAGCAAGCCTTATTTCTTATTCTTAATAGTTTCTTGAGATAGTAGGATAATATTCTGACAATGAGCCAACTTACTCAATAAAAGACAATCAGGTTACCACATCTTATTTTTCACACAAAGCAATATGTATAGCCATGTACATTGTTGACTTTCCAGATAGCTTTGAAACGAGCTGAATTCTGTTCTTCCCTCAAATTGATTGTAGCAATTACTCTAGGTTTCAATGGGGGAACTTCTTGGTTCTTCACATAAAAAAATTAAGAGCTTTCTTCAACTTTAAAAACCAAGAATTTTTGAAGAGGAAGGAAGACAGAAAGGAAGAGAGGGAAGGAAAAGGGAGAGAAGGATGAAGGGAAGAAGGGAAGGAGAAAATAAGGAAGGAAGGAAACATATTTGACCTATACCCCTTTAGAACCAAGTTCGTGTGGTCTTCTTAGCTTCTTTTTATACTCATTTCCATGCATTCGGATTCCCACATTCCTGCTTCTCTTCCAAACCAAAAGCCAGTCACAGTCTCCATTTAAAAACATGGAAAACAAGGAAAAAATAATCAATACATTGTGGACTTTATATGCTAAAAGCATTATATTCTTAAATAAATTTCTCATATAAGATTTTCTGCTCACTTTATTTACTTATCTATTTTACAGTCTACTTTGCATTTCTATTCATCTATTTCCACATGCCATTTAAATATGTGATACTATTATTTTCAGAAAAATCTTATCTTAAAAGTTGGGCATAGTGGTACACACTTGTAATCGCAGCAACTTGGAAGACAAAAGCAGAAGGACTGCAAGCTTGAGGCCAGATGCAGCCTGTGTTACTCAGTGAGACACTGTCTCAAGATAAAAAGTAAAAAAGGGGCCCAGAGTGCATCTTAGAGGCATAACACTTGCAAAGGCTCTGGGTTCAGGTCCTCAGTACTGCAAAAAAGAAAAGAAAAAATTTCTTAACTTTTACATTTCAATACTGTTTTTCATGTAAAAGCAGTAAGTATGACAAAAACATATGTTTTAAGAATGAGATGGTTACTGTGACTTTCAGTTACTGGTATTGGTGCTATCTGCAGCCATACCACCCTGGCAGTGGATCTCGTCAGATTTCAGAACCTAAGCAGGGTTGGGCCTGTTAGTCCTTGGATAGGAGACTGCTTGGGAATACCAGGTGCTGCAGGCTTGGGAGAAGGACCCAGCAACCCACTCCCAAAAAACAATCAGCCATTGAAAACCCTATGAATAGCAGAGAAACATGACAATAGTGCCAGGCACGGCCGTGCCCGTAGTGTTTCATTCTGTTATACATAGGGTTGCTATGAGTCAGACCCCACTCAAGGGCCCCTAACAACAACAAGCTATTGCTGCCAGAGACTGTCAGTTTACTTGATTCCATCTCATGAGCTGGAGATTTTGTATACAGAACCGCACTAATGCCGCTAAACCAAAGATGAGGGCATGACCCAAGAGCTAAGGCTGCACCAAGAAGGTCAGCACTGTGCATGGTTCCTATAGCTTGCGTAAAGTAAACCAACTTAACATTACTCTCCATTTAGCAAATCTTCAAAAGATTTTTTAAAGACCTAGCTTGAAAAATGTGTGTGTGTGTGTGTGTGTGTGTGTGTGTGTGTGTAAGTACGCATTTCTTAATTCAAATGCCAAGCAAACAAGCCATGGATTCTGTAAGCACAGATTTTCTGTAGTACAAATTCAGAAGTTTTACATAAGGTATTTGGATTGCTGTTTTGGCCCTTTAAGAGCATACAATCATCCAATCTATTATTTATCTCTTCATCAACTCATTTTTTGAAAAACATTTCCTTAAAAGTAGTTTGTTTCACTCCCTATCTCTTTTTATTTTATTTTTTATTTTCGCAGTACTGGTGGAATGAACCCAGGGCCTTGCTCATACTTTGCAAGCTCTCTACCACTGCGTTATATCCTCAGCCCTTTTAAAAAATATTTTTAAATATTGGGACAGGGTCTCCTTAAGTTATGCAGACTCCCTCTGGCTCCAAACCTGTGATCTCCTGCCTCCACCTCAGGAGTTGCTGGGATTATAGGCGTGTACCACCAACTTCTGGTATTTTTTTTCAAGTTGCTGTTTTACATATGATTTTTTATTTTGGCTACTGTGTTTCCCAAGCACCATAGGCTTATGTTTATGCATTTAAGTCTTCTGGGACTCCACCAAACCAATTGCTTTTATTACATTCAATGTCCATCCTTTCCATGTCAATGAGTTTCTAGAAGAATTTCCACAAGGCTCTTGGAGACAATGCATTCTGTTGCTATTTTATTTTGGAATGATTTATGATGAGAATAGATGTATGAAAGAAAAAAGTAAGAGACATTTTAATCTATAGTATGATTTGAAATCATTAGAAATTAGATAGCTAGGCTTTTAAAGATCAAGGTACTGTACAAAATTTCTTAATAAAAAAACCAGAAAACGTAGTATTTGAAGTTTTGTTATTTTCTCAGTAAGTATACAGAAGATGCAAATCTGTGATGAGACAATGGCTAGCTTTTACAAATCACATTTCTTAGTTCACATTCCTTGCAGAAGTGGTTGGGGTAATTTGTCATTGAGGGATACATCTAAAAATATTAAGTATCAGGCCTTTAAAGCTTTTAAGGTGGTGGGTTTGATTTCAGTTTGCTAACTCCTTTCTTCAATGTCTCATTTTAAAAATGTCTCTCCTAAACTTACTCCCCACTATACAGTGATAAATTAGACCAGTTAGATCCCTACACATTTGGCCCTTTCCAAAACCTTAAATTCAGGGATTATTCACAATTAAAAATTGAGTAAAGTAGATTTTTAAAAAAATTTAATTACTGTACAATATAATGGATTTCATTAGGGCATTGTGTACAAATTGTGTCCTCTGTTCTTATTCACACTCTCATTGAAGTGAGACTGAAAAGCTCTTCCTTAAGGGTCCCCTTTCCATCCAATTGCTTAGCTGATAGTCTCTAGTTTTATAAGTAACTCGGAGATTTTGTTTTCTGTAATTGCCTGGTTATGTTACTGATTCTTATACCTCCTGAATTCATTGTTGTTGTTGTTAGGTGCCATGGAGTCAGTGTCCGACTCAGCCACCCTACTTACAACAGGTGAAACTATTGTCATGCTTCTGTGCTATTCATAGGTTGTTTTGTTTTGTTTTGTTTTGCGGTACTGGGGGCTGAACCCAGGGCTTTGTGCTTGCATGCTTTGATGAGCTGCACCCCCAGCCATTTTTTTTAACTTTTTGAGACAGGGTCTTGCTAATTTACGCAGACTGCCTCTAGTCTCGAGAACTTGTAATTCTCCTGTCTCCACCTCTTGAGTGGCTAGGGTTACAGGCGTGCGCCACCATGTCCAGCTATCCATAGGGTTTTAAATGGCTGATGTTTTTTTTTGGGGGGGTGCGGGGAGTGGGTTGCCGGCTCCTTCTCTCAAGCCTATAGCACTTGGTGTTCCCAGGCAGTCTCCCATCCAAGTACTAACCAGGCTCGACCCTCCTTAGCTTCTGAGATCTGATGAGATCAGATGCTACAGTGGTATGGCTGCAGGCCCCGAATTCATAGCTCCTCACTAATAAAGTGGTAATTGTTAATGACTCAGGAATTCATTTTTGTATAAGCTCCCGTTTTCTGTAAGTTAAAATATCATGAGTATTCTTTTGGATAATTTCACAACTCTGTAACCATTAAGCCTCAGTCCCCCACGCCAAGCCACCTGTAAAAGCCTCTCTTTTGTTCTCCTGCCTGCAAGACTGGTCATTGGAATGTACTCCTCTCGTGTAACCATGGCAACTACATTGCCAGATTATCAGGTGCAGTTCCAGCCTCTGTATGTGCTATTTGCCCTGAATGCCCACCCTGAGAGGGGGTCCTTTATTTGTTTTCTTGCCCTTTTACCCCTTTTGAGACCCCTTGCATATCAGCTTACTAACAATGCTGTTCTGCTTCTGTAATCTGCTTGGCTAGGTTTTCATGCCCTTGCAGAGGAATTGCCCTTCTGCTGAACTCCTTAAAGGAGTCCCAGCCTGCCAGCATCCACTTACTCTGCTCTCCAGAGATTATTTGGGGTGGGTCATTGCTGTTGTTGTTGTTGTTGTTGTTGTGTGTTGTCCAGTCGTCTCCGACTCAGCGATCCTCATAGGGTTTTCAATGGCTGATTGTTTTGGGATTGCTTTGGGAGTAGATTGCCATGTCCTTCTTCCATTTTTGCAGTTCTGGGAAATGAGTCGAGGGCCTCAGAGACTGCAGAGCAGTGCTCTACCAACTGAGCTACATGCTAGCTCTGGGTCATTGCTAGCAATTCAATAAGTCCTCTTGAAAATTAATAATTTCCCTGGGGTCTCTCCATTCTCATGATTCCCACTTCATCATTACCCCTCCTTCTTGTTCCCTCCCCTCTCTGCTATTTCTCTCCCACTCCAGAGAGTGCCCTTTTGACTTTCAAGTCTTCGACACATAGTTTTTTCCCCCTTAAATCTAGCTTCTGCATGTGAGAGAGAATATATGATATTTGTCTTTCTGAATCTGGCTCACTTGGCTTAATATGACGATCTTCAGTTCCATCTGTTTTCCTGCAAATAACATAATTTCATTCTTCTTCATGGCTGAATAAAATTCTATTGTGTATATCTTATATACCACATTTTCTTTATCCATTCATCTGTTGATGGGCATCTGGGCTGATTCCACATCTTGGCTGTTGTGAACTGTGCTGCAATGAATATGGAAGTGCAAGTGTCTCTGTGATATAACTTATCTTCCTTTGGGTATATACCTAGGTGTGGTATGTTGCTGTTGGTAGGTGCTGCTGATTTGGGTCCAACTCATAGCGACCTTCATAGGGTTTTTAATGGCTGATTGTATTAGGATTGTTTTGGAAATGGGGTGCCCTGTCCTTCTTCTATTTTTACAGTGCTCAGGATTGAACCCTAGTCCTCAGAGAGTACAGAGCGGCACTCCATCAACTGAGCTAAACCCCATCCCACAGGAGTGGTGTAGCTGGATCATATGGCAGCTCTACTTTTAGTTTTCTGAGGAACCTCTGTACTGATTTCCATAGTGGCACTGATGATTTACATTCCCACCAGCAGGGAGTGTTCTGTTTTTTTCCGTATCTTTACCAGCATTTGTTATTGTGAAGTGGCATTTTAATAATCTGTTCAAAGACCAGCCTGCATATTCTTGCTTTCTCTAAATATGGAAAAATTATAGAAAACAAACAAACAAAAAAGGACCCAATGAATTTTACATTGAAAGACAAAAGGGAGACTGAGGAGGTTTGGGGTATTTCCTATGGAAGATGCAAAAATTCCCATCTGCCAAGTGATTTTTCAGTGACTGACCAGCTAAATTCCACAAGGTGAATAAGTCTTGGCAGAAGTGAAGGCAGTTAATATCTGTCACTCTATTGGATACTTCAAATTGGTGAGTTTTAATAACAGAGTTTTGTTTAGATTGTGTTGTCAGTTATGTTTGGTGTCATTGACTTATATAAATATATATATAGTCAATCTTCATTGTTCATGGATTCTATATATGCAGATTTACTTACTTGATAAAATTTATTTGTAAGCCCCAAATCAATATTCATAGTACTTTCAAGATTATTTGCAGGCATGCATCCAGTAGTGAAAAATTTGTGTTGCCTAAACCCATGTTACCAGCTGAAGTGGAACAGAGCAAACCTTTGTCTTCTTGTTTGAGCTCTTCTACTGTAAATAAGTATCCTTTCTGAGGATTATTTAGTACTACATTTTGCAGTCTTATCTGGTGATTTCCTATGTAAAGTGTTCCTAAGCACACAAAGGTTGTGATATGACTTCCAGTGAAAATACGATAATTATCTTCATTTTTTACTTACCATTTTCATGAGAAAATTAAAGAGAAATCAGAAGTACTGAGACGAATAGGGAAAAGGCTATGTAGTTACTGCATAAAATTCTCAATGAACAAGACTTTATTGAATCTTGCTTTTAAAATATGGTATACAACATTGCAGGTGAAGTGAAAATTCCCTTTGTCCCATTACTTTTATGCATCTTTTGTTTTTTAGTTATTTTATTTGCATACAATATAATGAGATTCATTATTGGATTTTCATATAGCTACATCTTATATTTTGTACTTGTTCTCCCTACATTATCCCCTCAATTTCCTTTCCCCTCCTTTCCCACTAATCCCCACGCAAAGAAGTCTGGAAAAGTCCCCTTGTATTTTCATATTGTAGAAACACACACACACACACACACACACACACACACACACACACACACACTTTTTCCTTTAAGCTAAATCTAGCTTCCACATATGAGTGAAAATATACAGTATTTCTCTTTCTGAGCCTGAGTTAATCTGCTTAAAATGATGATCTTCAGATCCATCTATTTTCCTGCAAATGCTGTAATTTCATTTTTCTTTATGGATGAATAATATTCCATTGTTTATATATGCACCACATTTCAAAAATCCATTCATCTGCTGATAGACATCTTAGCTGATTCCATATCCTTGCAACTGTTAACAGTGCAGCAAAAAACATCGAAATGCAGGTATCTCTGTGCATACTTTACTCTATACTTCCGTAGCTGTATGTACCCATGACCTAGTTTATAATTAACTAAAGGTATTATCTGTCACTTTCATCCAACCCTTTGCTTTTGGTATGTAAATAAATAGCTCTATCTCATTCCTCTTGATGGTTCTATACTACTCTGTCACAGTTTATTATCCATTCTCTTATTGATGGATATTTTGGTTGTTTACAATTTGTTTTTGCTATTTCAAGAAGGGCTAGAATGAGCATCTTTGAATTTTTGCCCTTGTATACACATGCATATATGCCTGAAAATGGAACTGCTAAATCAGAGAATGAACATATTTAGTTTTACCAAATTATTTCCAATTGGCTTTCAAATGTTTGTACTTTATATTCTTGTACTCAGTCTGTGAGTACTCAGAAAAAAAGAAACTTGTGTAATATTTGCAGTAGATTCTCTGGATATACTGGTTCAGGTGGCACCAAGGCTGGAAAACTTCTCTCTCTGGAGATGGAATATGAGGTTCCTTGTCTGTCCAGGAGGCTTCTAGTCTTTGCCATATAAGGCTAAGACCTATGTATACATTAAAATTGGATCTTAAACATTGTTTATGACATAGTAAATGTTCACAGTATAATGTTAAATTTAAAAGGAAGAAGACACAAATCTGTTTCACACTAGATTCCAACTTTGTTAACACATATGTGACCAAGAAAATATAGAAGGAATATCGTGATAACAATAACTGTGATTCCCTCTGGTTTATTTATTTTATCTTCTCCCATTATTGTGTTTCCTAAATTTTCTTAGAAAATGATCTTTATAAGAAGAAGAAATGTGGATAAATTTTAAAATAAACAGTGTTAAATGAATGATAAAGTCCTAGGCTTTATCAAAATTCCAAAATCCTAATATCCAAACCAGAAGCATACTTTGATAACCATCTCTGTTGCTTACTTCTGAAAGAATACATGTTGACAAGGCCAGTCATTTGTATATACTCCATTACTAGTTAGCATTGCAGCTCCTTTTTCCTTTTCTACCCTAGTTGGTGAGAGAGACCGAATCACAGACAAATCTCAAAGTTTTAACTTAATTCCACACCACCTTTCGAGATTCAGTCCCAACCTGGTAACCTAAAACCCATTCTACCAGACTAGCACAGAGAGTTGGAAGAACATAGATCTTACTAACAAATAATGGAACTTGTCCATTAATAGAAGACTGGCTAAATAATGGTGGACTATGACCAGATAGTAAAAATAATGTCACATACTAACAGGTACTGATATCAAAATATCTGAAAGTTACAGAGGAGACCCAGAAGACTGAATCAAGTGAGTGAGAGTATGGGGTTAAAGATTTCTTCTTGGAACATAAGAAAAAAGAGGATCAGAGTAAAATAATTTGGGATCATATGAATTTCATGAGAACAAATGAGGAAAAGAGCAACTTTTTGTTTCTATTCCTAAACCTACACTTAGTACAGGTTGGTACTACTTAATCAAGTTGGCTATTTTTATGTGCAGTTCTATTTTTATTTTATTTATGCCAAGATTTCCAATTCAAGCAAACCATATCCATGACAAGAGATTCCTGTTTCTCCAGCTTGATTAAACCATAACTATTTTCCCAATGTTGAGGGACCTTCGGTGTAAGCAACATAGTTTAAGAGGAAATAACCTTTCTGGCACCACATTAACAACCTAAAAATATGGCAGTGATGGTATGTTATACTCCTACTCTCACATATCTTTGCTCTTTTCCTGTTTTTCTTGCAACTCATTTTTCTTAAATTTAGGTGGAATACAGTGGAGGAAGCTGGGATCTAGAGGAGCCATAGTGACTTTGTTTCCTACCTAAAGTGAGGAAGATATGCTTGCTTAAAGAGTGGCCAATCTCCCAGCACCATGCTATCTATGTGAAAAGGGCTGCAGAGATCCCAGAGGCAGTACCTGGTGGGTGGACACTTCCTATCAATGTCTTCTAGGAAAGCTTGTCTCTGGAAACCCCTGCAGTGGCTAACAGAAGTGAACAGGGTCAACTCCAGAGATCATTTATTTCTCAGTTTAGGAACAGGAGGCAGGTTTGCAGGTAAGTGAATGTGGGAGTTTGGAGAGTAAAATACAATAAACAACGGCAGCAGAATGGAGGAGAAAGGGAATGGATGGGCTTTGGGAGAGTGCTGAGCATAAATCTAGTCTTCATTATTTACTAACAGAGGTATATATAGTTTGTCACAAAGGGGACACAAAGTTTTTTGTGGTACTGGGGGTTTAACCCAGGGCCTTGTGCTTGCATGCTTTGCAAGTGCTGGACCACTGAGTGGCACCCCAAGCCCTTTTTTTTTTTAACTTTTTGAGACAGGGTCTCACTAAGTTACGCAAACTGCTTCTGGTCTTGAACTTGTGATCCTCCTGCCTCCGCCTCCTGAGCCATTGGGATTACAGGCATGTGCCATCACTCCTGGCTTAAATTATTGATGCAATTGGGCTTCTAGTCATCATACTGCAATTTATTTTCTATTTGCTCCATCTGGATTTTGTTCCATTTTTTTAAATACCATGTTTTGAATTAATTGAATACTCATTTTTAATATTCCATTTTATGTCCACTTTTGGCTTATTAAGTCTACTTGTTTTACTTACTGATTTAAGATTTATAACAAACATTTTTAAGTTATTACAATACACCTTCAAATATTATAGCAGTTTAACTGTTGAATAAGAATCTTTGTACTACATTTTTTTATAAAATTTACCTCTACATGCTATAAGCTACATATTATAATTGTAAAATTTACAATATACATTTTAATTATATAACTTATATGTAAGAAATATGTTATCTGTATGAATTATAAGCTATATACTATTAACAGTTATAGCATCCATTGTTATTTGCAATAGTAATATACTATTTACTTCTTCACTACTTATTTTGTTTTAAGCAATTATTTTTCAAGAGATTTAAAATAAGAAAAAAACCTTCATAGTTATTCACATATTTACAATTTCTGATGCTCCTCATTCCATTATTTCAAGCTAGATGTTTTTTGGTTTTGTTTCTGTTTTGTTTTGTTATATTTTGTTTTGAGACAGGATCTCACAATGTAGCCCAGGCAGGCCTGGAACTCGAGATCCAACTTCCTTTGCCTCTTCAGTGCTGGGATTATAGGTGTATACCACCATGCCTCACCTCAGTATTTCTCATACTCCTAGTTTTTAGTGATGAATTTTTTCAGTGTTTATATATGGGAAAAAGTCTTTACTTTGCCTCAATTTTTGATAGATATTTTTGATAAGTGTAGAATTCTAGACTCATAAGTTGGTTTTTGTGTGTGTGTGTGATTTTTGTTTGTTTTCCCTTTGTATATTTTAAAGATGTTTGACAGCACCATGAGGAGTAGCCCATTTTGAATGGAAATAGTTATTGAAGCTCGGAACTAGACACTAAGGGAAGTTGCTGGATAAATATCCTGACTTACTTGGGACAAGTCTGAGGTGTGGTCTATACCATTTTCTAGAAGTCTCTTGTAGGTGTTACCAGTTGACCATATCAGTAACTTGCTCATTGAACTTTTGAGTGTTCCCTTCTTTTCTCTATCTTACTTGCTCATTTCTCTCCAGAGCTTCCTGGGATCACCTTCTACCTAAACTACTTGTGCCTAAATCCTCTGCCAGGGTCTACTTCTTGGAAAAACCATTCCTAGACAATAACAATGGCAAAAATTGTCATGGGAATATGCAGATGCCTGAAACTAATGAAAAAATACAATAATCAAAAATGACTTGGGACCTTTAGTTAATTTTGATAATAGAAAGATAAGCAGACCTTGATCCTCAGCATCACAAAAGTAGGATGTGGCAATCCACTCTTAAGGCAATCCCTTCCCTTCTGGGGCAACTTCACATTTTAAATGAATACCACTTTTTTCAGATCTGTGCTTGGGGAGGATTAGTCTGAGGGCATTTGTTGGCCTACCAAAGCGAAAGGCATACCTACGATATCTTCAAACATTTTCTTAGTACTGCCTATGGGAAAATCCTTACAACAGCAAGGCACCATGGTGCATCCGTGTAATTCCCACAACTCCGGAGGCGGAGGCAGGAGGATCTCAAGTTTGAGGCCAGAGACAGCCTGTGTAACCTAGCAAATTGTTGTTAGACGCTGTTGAGTTGGGTCATACTCATCGGAACCCTATGAAACATTACCCAACACTGTGCCATAGATGCGATCTTTTTATGTTTGAGCCTATTGTTGCAGTCTCTATATGTTTCTTCTCATTTTGAGTTGTGCCACATCAGCAACTGAAGGTCCCAGGGACTTTATTGAATTCCCCTGATTATGGCTGACTCTACTCTGAAGAGGCAGCTCTTCTGCATCCGTTTCTTAAATGTCTTCCAGCTTGCAACGCTCCTTTTTTGGCATGGTATTTGACAGTGCTTCTCTGCTATTTAACCAGCTTTCAGTGGCTAATTGTTTCGCGAGTGGCTCCCAGGTTCTTGTCCTTAGTCTGCTTAGTCTGGAAGCTCAGCTAAAACCTGCCCACCATGGATGTCCCTGCTGGTATCTGAAATACCAGTGGCATAGCTGTCAGCATTACAGCAACATGCAAGCCCCTACAGCATGACAAGCTGACAGACACATGGTGGAACTTAGCTAGACCCTGGCTCAAAGTACAAAGTAGAAAATGGGCTGAGGGTTGCAGCTCAGTGGCAGAGCACTTTCGAAGCATGTGTGAGGCCCTGGGTTCAACCCCTACTACTGCAAAAAAGAAAGAAAAAAAGAAAAATCCTTGCAAAACATAGCCCTCCTCAAGTTTAATGATTTTCTTTGGGTCTTTTTCATTCTCTGTATAATGTAGACCCAATCTCCTAACCCTAAAATAGAAGATCGTATTTTTTGTTTAATCACAAAAGCTTACTCATATATGTTATAGAGATATCCTTCATTTATTCAATACAACAAATATTTTTTGTGTACTCCTTATTTTCTAGGCTCAGTTTTAAGTGTTAGAAATACATTAGTGAACACAGCAGACATAGATGCCCTGCTCCCATAGGATTTATTTTATGGCAGAAGGTAGAGCAGACACACAATGAACAATAGAGATAATGAATAAGTAAATTAGCATATTAAAAGGTAATAAATGATATGCAAAAATAAGGTGTAAGGTAGAGTAGAGTAAGATGGATTCAATTATGTGGAGGGGGGTTGTGGGGAGGGTAGGCAGCTAAGATTTGAAGGAGATCACATAATGAGCCATGTGGATAGCTGATGTAAAAGCTTGCAAAAACAGAGAACAGCCCATGCAAAGTCCTACTGGCAAAGCATGCCAGATGTGTTGGAGAACAAATTAATATCAGCTTCTTTATCTTTTCATGACCAATAAGCTTCTATATTTCCACCAACACTTGAGAGCATTGATGTATACATCACTCACAAGAATAAACAGATTCAGAATAGTTATATAAGAGAGTAGGAAATGTATGATGCCTTTTAAAACACTTCTGCTAAAACAGTTAACATAAAAGAGTGTTATTATTTTAGCCATTTTAACCATTAACATCAAAAAGGCTGGATTTTAATACCTGGCAGTAGAACAGAGTAGTGCTAGTATATACTTGGTGGTATTTAAAAGCAGAGTACATTGTATCAAAACACATATTAAATATTTAAAACATCCAAACATGAAAAGCCAGCTTTGTTCCATGTGAGAAAAAAATGAAATGCCAAGTAGCATGGCAAATAGCACACAGGGGTGAAAATAGATGTTCTCAGAAAGATTAACAATGCAAGGAAACGATGGTTTTTGTAAATTATTATTTATATATCCATTTTTGAAGTAGAAGCACTTTGGACTTTTCATTTTTGTAGAGATGATTTAAGGTAGTGCAAATTGTTTTTAAATATATTGCATTGTATTTCAAAAACATGGACAAAAATTTCACTCTCAAACACTTTGTTAAGACTTCTTAAAAATAACACTTTATGAAGACAAGTGGAGGTTGCTGTTGATGGAGAAATTCTCCACAACAAACAATCAGCCATTGAAAACCCTATGAGGGTTGCTGTGAGTCAGACTTGACTCAATGGTACCTAACAACTATTTTGGATTAATTTTTTCAGGCTGAATCTTACACCTGCCAATTGCACAAGCCAGAGATTCATGTGCCAACTAGTTAAGTGTGAAAAGTTTATTCAAGTGGGTTTCTTAAAGTTATCATCCTCAACGTGGCCACTGTTGTTGTCATCATTGTCAAATTTTCCATTTTCCTTGAGGGTTTTAGATTTAGTAAAGGGGATTCCTCGACTTCAAAGGCTAAATCAAAAAGGAGGAGACTTTCTCTTATGGTGTGTGAGTGAATCTGTACAGGATTACAGTATACTCAAGTTTTTATTTGGCCCCTTACACATTGTTTATATGAAATATTTTGTTCCTAGTTATGGGACCTGAGTGCCACACATTGAATAGTATGATGACAGACCTCATGGACAGCCTTTCTGAACTGGTCCCAATTCTCCATTTTCCCCTTAGTGATTTACCAGTGTGCATGGGTGGACTAGCAAAATCTTGGCAGCAACAAAGGGCCAGTTGAGGGATGCCAATTCTACCATTTACCAATGAATTACCTTAAAGCAAGCCACTGCAACACCTCAATTTTTTCATCTGCAAAATGGGGGTAAAACATTTTTCCATAAATTTTGAGAATTTGATATTTTGAATATAAACCTCCTCAGGCATGAAAAGTGTTTAAAATATAAAATATGACAAGTGGTTCTTACAATAACAGCAGGTCACATGAGGGCAAATTCTAAAATGTCCTGAGTTCAAGCTAAATCACATTTGGGTGACTCTGGCTCCCTCAGTTCCTACTATTGGCTCTGGGCATGTTATTTATCTTTTCTCCCTCAGTTTCCTTACTGGCCAAATAGAAGAAATAATGTTCTGCATCCTTAGCAAGAGTAAGGATAAACCAGAGTTAGTATGAGTGATACCTGAGTAGATGTTGATGCTGTTAGGTCCTGTTGAGTCAGGTCTAACTTATAGTGACCCTATGTACAACAGAACCAAACACTCCCCAACACTGTGCCATGCACTGATCTTTTTATATTTGAGCCTATTGTTGTAGCCAGTGTGTTTCTTCTCATTTTGAGTGGTGCCACATCAGCAAATGGAAGTCCTAGGGGCTTTACTCCATTGCTGTCATTAAGGTTGACTCTGCTTTGAGGAAGCAACTCTTTGCCAGTCATTTCTTGAATGCTTTCCAGCCTGGAGGCTCATTTTCCTGCACTATATTGGACGGTGCTTTTCTGCTATTCATAGGGTTTTCAATGGCTAATTGTTTCAGAAGTGGGCTGCCGGGTCCTTCTCCCTAGTATGTCTTGGTCTGGAAACTCAGCTGAAATCTGTCCACCATGGGTGGCCCTGCTGGTATATGAAATACGGGTGGTATAGCTTTCAGCATCAGAGCAACACACAAGCTCCCATGACATGGCAAACTGACAGATATGAGAGAGGCTTAAGTAGATAGGAATCTATAAATGTGAGCACTGGCAATGATAGTTTCTGCCCTAGTGTTTTCTTTGCCTGGTTCCTGCCATACATTTTTAGGCTGTTTTTTGTAGTCTCCACCTGAGAAAATCATTGACAAATCCATTTGTATAATAGCCTGGAGGAAAGGAGAAATGTGCTACACTTGAGGAATAAAGAGAAAGCAGGTATTAGAGGAAGAGTGTGAAGAAGGAATTGGTAGGACAGAAGCCTGGAAACGTGTGTGGAGCCCAAAGAGAGGAAAAGTCCTGCAACTAAATGGATGTATCTTATTGGCAACACTGTCGGGTTACGGTGCTGGGAAAGAAGACCATAAAGAATAATGGCCCTCAGTGGGCCTTGATAAAGCTATAGAGTAGGGTTTCTGAGCACAGGATGTGAGGTAAGAGTGCTAAGTGCCAGCCATTTGATATCAATAGTAGCCAGTTTTTAGAGAAGGAAGCCAGAAGACCTTGGGTCCATTCACTGCTCAGTCACCAGCCAGCTGCTGGACCTTAAACAAATCACTTTGCCACTCTGAGCCTCTGTTTCCTCATCAGGAAACTGAGAAGAGAGAACTTTTCAATACTTCCTGTTCCCATACAGTTCATTATTATTGTTATAGTTGTTTATGGTACTTGGGGGTTGAACCCAGGGTCTCACACATGCTTTGCAAGCTCTCTACCACTGAACTGCACACATTGTTGTTGTTGTTGTTGTTAGGTGCCATCGACTCGAGTCTGACTCATAGTGACCCTATGTACAGCAGATTGAAACACTTGCCGATTCCGTGCCAGGCAAACGATCTTATTTATGTTTAAGCCCATTGTTGCAGACACTGCGTCAATCCATCTGGTGGAGGGTTTTCCTCTTTTGCGTTGACCTGCCACTCTTCCAAACATGATGTCCTTCTCCAGGGATTGTTCTCTCCTGATTACATGTCCGAAATATGTAAGACGCAGTCTGGCCATTCTTGCTTCCAAGGAGTACTCTGGTTGCACTTTTTCTAGGACAGATCTGTTGGTTCTTTTGGCAGTCCATGGTATATTCAATAAACGTCTCCAGCACCACAATTCAAAAGCATCAATTCTTTCTCTGTCTCTCTTGTTCAATGTCCAGCTTTCACAACCATATGACGCCACTGAAAATACCATGGCATGAGTCAGACGCACCTTTGTCTTCAATATGACATCTTTGCTTTTCAATACTCTAAAGAGATCTTTTGCCACAGCTTTTCCTAGAGCAATGCGTCTTTTGATTTCTTGACTGCTGCTTCCATGGGTGTTGATTATAGAGCCAAGCAAAGCAAAATCTTGGACAACCTCAATCTTTTCTCCATTTAATGTGAAGTTGCGTGCTGACCCAGTTGTAAGGATTTTTGTTTTGTTGATGTTTAGTCGTAACCCATATTGAAGGCTATG
>VMDO01028126.1:0-24345 GCA_007922755.1 Pedetes capensis
GTCAGTGATAGAATAATATCCATACGCCTACAAGGAAGGCCAGTTAATATGACTATTATTCAAATTCATGCACCCACCACTAAGGCCACAAATGAAGAAAGGGAAGACTTCTATCAGCTTCTGCAATCTGAAATAGATCAAACATGCAATCAAGACATACTGATAATCACTGGTGACTGGAATGCAAAGGTTGGAAACAGAGAAGAAGGCTCAGTAGTTGGAAAATACTGTCTTGGTGACAGAAACGAAGCTGGAGATCGCATGACAGAATTTTGTCAGACCAATGACCTTTTCATTACAAATAAATTTTTTCAACACCATAAACGGAGACTATACACATGGACTTCACCAGATGGAACATTCAGGAATCAAATTGACTACATATGTGGAAAGAGACGATGGAAAAGCTCTATACAAAATGTCAAAACAAGACCAGGTGCTGACTGTGGATCAGACCATCAACTTCTCATATGCAAGTTCAAACTGAAGCTGAAGAAAATTAGAATAAGTATACGAGAGCCACGGTATGACCTTGAGTATACCCCACCTGAGTTCAGAGACCACCTGAAAAATAGGTTTAATGCATTAGACACAAATGATAGGAGACCAGAAGAGGTGTGGCATGACATAAAAGATATCATTCAAATAGGAAGCAAAAAATTCTTTAAAAGACAGGAAAAAAAAAAGAAAAGACCAAATAACATGCCAAAAGAGACAGTAGAACTTGCCCTTGAATGTCAAGCAGCTAAAGTAAAAGGAAGACATGAGGAAGATAAGGAACTAAACAGAAGATTTCAGAAGGCAGCTCAAGAAGACAAAAACAAATATTATAATGACATGTGCAAGGAGCTGGAGGAAGAAAACCAAAAGGGAAAAACACGCTCTGTGTTTCTCAAGCTTAAGGAAGTGAAGAAAAAATTCAAGCCTCGAGTGGTAGTAGTGAAAGATTCTACAGGGAAAATATTAAATGATGCAGGAAACATCAAAAGAAGATGGGAAGAATACACAGAGTCATTATACAACAAAGAATTGGTAGATGACCAACCATTCCAAGAGGTTGCATATGAAGAAGAACCAATGGTGTTGAAGGAAAAAGTGGAACCTGCCTTGAAAGACCTGGTGAAACACAAGGCTCCAGGAATTGATGGGATACCAATAGAGATGTTTCAACAAACAGATGCAGCACTGGAAGTGTTAACATGTTTATGCCAACAGACTTGGAAAACAACTACTTGGCCAACTGACTGGAAGAGATCCATATTTGTGCCTATTCCCAAAAAAGGGGATCCAACTGAATGTGCAAACTATCAGACAATATCATTAATATCACACACCAGCAAAATTCTACTAAAGATCATTCAGAAGCAACTGCAGCAGTATATAGAGAGGGAATTACTGAAAAATCAAGCGTGATTCAGAAGAGGGCAGGGAACCAAGGACATCATTGCTGATGTCAGGTGGATATTAGCTGAAAGCAGAGAATATCAGAAAACTGTCTATCTATGTTTTATTGACTATACAATGGCATTTGATTGTGTGAATCATAACAAATTATGGATAACACTTCAGAAAATGGGGATACCAGAACACCTAATTGTGCTCATGAGAAATCTGTACATAAACCAGGAGGCAGTTGTTCGAATAGAACAAGGAAACACTGAGTGGTTTAAAGTTGAGAAAGGTGTGCATCAGGGCTGTATACTTTCACCCTATCTCTTCAATTTATACGCTGAGCAAATAATCCGAGAAGTTGGACTTTATGAGGAAGAACATGGCATCAAGATTGGAGGAAGACTCATTAACAACCTGCGTTATGCAGATGACACAACTCTGCTTGCTGAAAGTGAAGAGGATTTAACACATTTACTGATGAAGATCAAAGATCATAGCCTTCAATATGGGTTGCGACTAAACATCAACAGAACAAAAATCCTTACGACTGGGTTAGCACGCAACTTCACAATAAATGGAGAAAAGATTGAGGTTGTCCAAGATTTTGCTTTGCTTGGCTCTATAACCAACACCCGTGGATGCAGCAGTCAAGAAATCAAAAGATGCATTGCCGTAGGAAAAGCTGTGGCAAAAGATCTCTTTAGAGTACTGAAAAGCAAAGATGTCATGTTGAAGACAAAGGTGCATCTGACTTATGCCATGGTATTTTCAGTCACATCATATGGTTTTGAAAGCTGGACATTGAACAAGGGAGACAGAAAAAGAATTGATGCTTTTGAATTATGGTGCTGGAGACGTCTATTGAATATACCATGGACTGCTAAAAGAACCAACAAATCTGTCGTAGAAGAAGTGCAACCAGAGTGCTCCTTGGAAGCAAGAATGGCCAGACTGCGTCTTACATATTTCGGACATGTAGTCAGGAGAGATCAATCCCTGGAGAAGGATATCATGTTTGGGAGAGTGGCAGGTCAACGCAAAAGAGGAAAACCCTCCACCAGATGGATTGACACAGTGTGTGCAACAATGGGCCTAAACATAAATAAGATTGTTTGCCTGGCACAGAATCGGGAAGTGTTTCGATCTGCCGTACATAGGGTCGCTGAGTTGGACTCGACTCGACGGCACCTAACAACAACAACAACAAACTGGTAGTCATAAGTTTTAACACAAGGAGCATACACTGGGCTGGGCTGTCACCTGACTTCTTTTTCCTATGGAGAGGTGAAACGCAGAGAATACTGCCTAAATCATCATTTTTTCCCTTTAATCTTAGCTTACCTGCAGCCATACCACTGTGGCATCTGATTTCATCAAATCTCAGAAGCTAAGCAGGGTTGGGCCTGGTTATTATTTGGGTGAGAGACCGCCTGGGAACACTAGGTGCTGTAGGCTTGGGAGAAGAACGCAGCAACCCACTCCCAAATCGTAATCAGCCATTGAAAACCCTATGAATAGCATAGAAACATGACAATAGTGTTTCCCCTCTTGTATGTTCTGTCACTATCAGTCAGACACCGACTTGATGGCACCTAACAACAACAATCTTAGCTTGTTTAGCTAGTTGTTCAATCTGAAGAGTTTGTTCCTTTTGAAAAGATTACTAGGGCTAGAGATGTAGGTCACTGGTAGAACTTTTTCCTAGCATACACGAGGCCCTGGCACAACACAACACATGCACACACACTAATAGATGTGATGGTGTTTATTGTATAATTTTTGTTTAAGTAATTTTCTGTTCCATTTTTAAAATCACATGTGCATCTTTGCTAACAATTTGGAGGCATATAAATATAGTAATTCCTTCCAAGCATTCTACATAAATCAAGCAATCAATCAATTCTCCTCTTAGTTTATTCCTGAATGGTAATATGGGGTTTTATTTAGCTACATTTAAAAAATATGCATTCAAATCATATAATTAATAATTATAGTGAGTGCTTGATTTGTTTCCATACAGCATTCTAGTGTTCATACAAAACAAACAACCCACTCGTCTAAATTTCCCCAGGATTGGTTTCCTAGCATCAGGAGTTAAGTACCCTCATTACCTAGCAGAGTCCCAAGCGTAGTAGCAACGCCATACATATTCTGTAAGCTTAATGGAGTAATACACAATATGAGACTTGAAATAATAACTTAAAGAAGGGGGAGGGTTCTCAGCACAGAATTAAGGGCACATGTTTTGCTATGGATATCAACCCATTTTTGTATTCCCTTAGATGAAACAGCCTACTGAAGAAGAAGCAAGAGTTTAGAAACAATCTTAAACAAAACAGGTTCTGCCAGGAAATTCACCATATACAGAGCCAGCACTATCTTTTTAGGTTTTATTTTTGTTTTATTGAGATAAAGTCTTGCCACGTAGCTCCAGCTACACTGCAATTTGCTATGTAGTCCAGAGTAGCCTTATACTTGCAGTGATCTTTCTACCTCGGCCTTCCAAGTGCTGGGATTACAGCAGTGTGCCACTATATCCCGGTTCATTAGATTGCACTATCTTAGAGACTCCTGAAAAATAGTCCTTGAGAATTTGGCAAATGGAGGATGGGTGCTCAGTGACCCCAATATGAAGGAGTAAGCCTAACTCCAAGCAGTAAACCCAAAAGTGTATGAGGAAATCCAGCTATCCTAATACAGTTGTGTCACAGTTTTAACCCCTAATTGGTGCTTCTGGGATCACATCCGACCCCCTGACACACATACTCATGCTTAGGTAAGTGCTGTAGTGCCCCATGTCTGGCACATTTTGGGGGTCTACTTTGACTCTGCAATACCAATTAATTAAAAATATCACCAAAGCTTCACATGTGACTCCAACAACTGCTCATATGCCTAATTCACCTCTGGGTCCAGTTTATAGGACTAAGTTAACCGCTTTCAGTTCCTGAGCCATGGAAATGAGAGGTAGATTTTCTTTGTCGTTGCTGTTAATTACATTTCCTATGGTATTACTGGGGGAACACAATCCTCCATGGGTCTATTGGGCTCCCACATACCTTTCTGGGCGTACCAAGAATCCAAGCCATTTCTCAGTTTTGAGTTTGCAGTGAAGGATGAGCTTGTGTTTGTTTATTGTTGTTAACACATTGTATTCCCAAAGACCAGTGCTCCTTAGCTAAGAAGCCAACCTGTGGCGTGAACACCTCCTGATCAGGCCCGGATGTTCGGACTGGATGTGCTGCAGTGCACACAGATATCTTAATCATGGAACCCTCTGTTAAGGGGCGTGGACTCCTGCAGCCCTCGGGACACTGTTAGAGAGAAGGGGAGAAAGGAAAAGCCTTGGGCGCTTTGAAGGCAGCTCTTTATTGTCTCTCTTTCTCTGCCATTTAGGTTTGCAGGGTCCCTTGTTTGGGCAACACCTCTTGGCTGGCAGAGGGAGGAAGGAAAAAGCCCCTCTCTCTGCCCTGACAAGGTTGGGGAGAAACTCAAAGGAGGGTTAGCAGCCTAAGTGTTAGCAGTTCTTTCTGCTGCCTCGGGGGCAGCTATGGCTCTTCTGCCTCCAGGTGGGACCGGAGACTATCCTTAATTTCTGTCCCAAGATGCTGGGCAAAGGGACTGTCCTCAGCTTGCTCGTAGTCCTTGAGAGTGCCATCTAGTTGTCCTGGTGTCAGCGGTCATGAGGAGAGATGCTTCCATGTTGTTGGTCAAATCCAGAGAGAGTTCTTTCTTCCTCAGTGGTCAGATGGAGAGAGAATTCCCAGTAGGAAGCATCAGTAGCCACAGCTCTCACCAGCAACTGCTCCACCAGCTCTCTCTTACATGCAGAGCAAGCTTTGTTTATATAGCCCTTGGGTAACTAACTGTCTTAACTGCCTCAAGATAACAATCAGCTGGGGGCTCGAGGGGCTAGGTGCAACCAATTTACGAGTGACATTCAGATAAAGAGTGAAACCAGATGTCACTCCTTGGGTAATCAACGGGAGATCCTTGATTATGAATCAGGGGGCAAGATAAGGGTTAGATAATTCCCTACACCAACCCACTGTGTGTCCTCCATTCACCTGGGCCTGTGATGTCACCCTGTGGTATCAGCCACATAGGACCTGGGGACAAGGGAATGTTTGCAAACATGCTGATACTCATACTCGTGCTATATAATAAAGTCCTTTGTCTCTGACCTTAGAGACTTGTTCCTTCTTATACTGTCCTTGAAACAATATTTTAACTTGTTCTCTCTCTCTCAGTTTCTTTCTCTCTCTCTCTCTCTCTTTTCCCAGTATTGGAGGGTTGAACCCAGGGCCTCACACATGCTTTGCAAGCATTCTACAGCTGACCTGTGCCCCCAGATCTATTTTTTTACTTTTTGAGTCATGGTCCCACTGAGTTACACAGACTGCCTTTGTCCTTGAACTTGAGATTCTCCTGCCTCTGCCTCCCAAATTGCTGGGATTACACACATGCACTACTGTGCCAGGCTCTAACTTGTTATCTTTTGTTGTTATTATTGTAGATGACGCATCAGGTCTGAGTTCCAGTGACCCTCTATACAACAGAATGAACCATTGCCTGACATTATACCATGTCCGGCACTATTGTCGGTGCCTCTCTGCTATTCATGGAGTTTTCAATGGCTGATTGTTTTGGAAGTGGATTTCCAGGTCCTTCTCCCAAGACTAGAGCTCCCAGTATTCCCAGGTGGTCTCCCATCCAAGGACTTACCAGGCCCGACTCTGCTTAGCTTCTGAGATCTGACAAGGTCAGATGCCCGGGTGGTACAGCTATAGACTGTTCTCTTTCAAGTACAGTAAAATCAAAGCCCATTCCTTCATGTATGTATGTACTTTTATGGTAGCAAATCAATTGAGATTATCATAAAATTAGAGATAAAATTATTTTTATAGCAAATTATTATTTTCCTTCTGTGATTCTCTTTAATTTCATTGATTAAAATACATTGATATTTTCTCTAAACAAATAGCATAAAAGACAAAAACTGGGAGCTTAAGTCATTAAATTTTGTAATATTTCCTTTCAAATAAGAAAACATGTTTCTCAAGCTGATATTCTTTGAGCTCTCAGAAAAATTCAATTTTCTTATAAAAATAATTCTCCTGCATGGTCTGAGGCTAGTCCCTGCAGCCACCTGTCTCTGTGGCTGGTGTCCTGCAGTGAACCCTCTACCCTTGCCTCCTAGGTTGGTGACAGTTTGTGCATCACTCAGCCTCCACCCTGCTCTTCAGTAGTGGTGAACTCTTCTCAGCTCCCCAGGTCCACGAGCTTCAACCTTGTTTTCTAAACACTGACCTTAACTTTTCCCACCATGGAAAAACGACCTCCTCATGTCCTGAAACTTCAGAGCTCTGAATTTCCCTGGGGAAGAGTTTCACATCTTTGTTGTTGTTGTTGTTGTTAGGTGCCGTCGAGTCAGTATCAGACTCATAGTGGGGACAACAGGGGAAACACTATTGCCAGTGCTTATCTGCTGTTCATAGGGTTTTCAATGGCAGATTGATTTTTGGGAGGGGGTTGCCAGGTCCTTCTCCCAAGCCTATAGCTTCTGGTGTTCCCAGGCAGTCTCCCATCCAGGGACTAACCAGGCCTGACCCTGCTTAGCTTCCGAGATCTGATGGGATCGGATGCCACAGGGCTATGGCTGCAGGCAGGTTTCACATCTTTAGAAGCACAAAGGCAGCTGGCCTAGAGCTGAGGTGGGGAAAGGAAGTGCTAACCTTTAATCTCAGCAAGACTTCATAACATCTATTCCCCACATTTTCAATTCCTCAACTCTGGATTCCCTAAAATGTAAAGGTAAATAATCAAAAGCCAGCAATATAGCTTCGTACTAAACACTAACTCTACTCAAAGGCCTATTTCAGTTCCATATTCATAGACATGCCAGGACATCTGTCCACAGCACCCTACTATTGCCCACACCTCCAGAGCCCTTTCCCCTCCCTCTGGCTGCTGTTTCTCTGCATCCTTCATGGCTCCTTCTACTGCTATGTCCCTTAGAACTTGCCATTTTCCAGGTATGCTACTTCCCACTTCATCCTGGAGCGCCTCCTGAGTAGCCTCATTTCCGTAGTTCCCAGTGCTGCTGACCTTGCCCGGGTCTGCCTCCCGAGTTCCAGACAGTTGCAGCTCTAGAGGACTCCTTTGCTTGTGTGTGGCAGATATGCATCCTAAGCCTGTTCCCCAAATGTGCCCTGCCCGTCCTGTCTCAGCAGATAATGCCACTACTCACTGATTTCCCAGGAAGGAATCCAAAGACTTCCCCCACAATGTGCCAATCACTAGGCCTTGCTGATTTTTGGTCCTCAACACCCATTCTACTGCAACTTGTCATGCACCCCTCAGTACCTGCATCTACAACACTGTTTGTTTGTTTGTTTGTTTTTGAGACAGGGTCTCGCCATGTAGCCCAGGTTGTCCTGAAACGCGCTATATAGACCAGTTGGCCTTGAACTACTGTCAATTCCCCTACCTTAGCCCCCTGAGTGCTGGGATTACAGGCTTGCACTGCCACACCTGCCACAGCACTGTCATACATCTTGCTGGATCCCCACCTCTGCCTCTTAAACCAGCTCCCTAAACAGGCGCAGCCTATTAACTCTGTAGTGGCAGGGAAATTTGTAAAGTACAAGCCTAATCTTGTCCTCTCCCCCCCGCCCCATTTATTTATTTATTTATTTATTTATTTATTTATTTATTTATTTGCAACACTGAGAGGCTGAACCCAGGGCATACTTTGCAAACACTCTGCTGCTGAGCTGCACCCCTAGCCCATTTTTTAGTTTTTGAGTTGAGGCAGGGTCTCACTAAATTACTCCTGCTGCTTCTGACCTTGAACCTTGGATCCTCTTGCCTCCGCTAGGATTATAGGTGGGAGCCACCATGTCTCGCTCTAATCTTGCCATCCTTTAAAAAACAAACAATGAAATAAAACCTTCTGAACCCTCCTCGGTGCCCTCATGCTCTGAAGTCAACCCACCTCCCTCACTTGGTTTCTGCTCAGGTAAAATACAAATGAAGGAAACAAGTTGGGCTCCTGACTTCATAATGTATGGTTTAGTAGAGGATACTAATGAAAAAGAAACAAACCACTGAAAGAATATCATTTGCTCTAAGTGCTGTGAAAATAAAAGGCAGGAATATTAGGGACTCCACTAGGTGGGTGGTCAGGAAACTTGATTTGCTATTTCCTGAGATCAAGAACCAGGAGAGGATGAGGAACAATCTTGGGAAGAATAGAAAGATCAAGGATAAGCCTATCTGTAATGCATTTTTAAAATATTTGCTGCTGGTCTTAAATATATGAATATTACTCAAAGCAATAATCAGAAAACTGCTCAATACAATAAAGACTCCAGAGCTGCCAACGTTTGAACATGGTATTTTGTTCTGTATTTGTCTTTTAAATGTAGTACCATGGGAGGATTATCATTCCTGATTTTGTCTGATTAATCTTAACCTATTTTGACTTGTCCCATTAAACGTATATCTCCAAGGCTCAGTTCAATCACCCATCCTTCCTTCCTTCATTCCTTCCTTCCTACCTTCCTTCCTTTCTTCAGTACTGTGGAGTTGAACCCAGGGCCTTGTGCATGCTAGGCAAGTGCTCTACTACTAAGCCATAACCTCAGATTGTCACTAAATTACACAGGCTGCCTCTGGCCTCAATCTTGCGATCCTCCTGGGTCAACCTCACAAGTCATTGGGATTACAGGAGTGCACCAGGGCACCTGGTTCAATTCTCCTTTCTTTTGGAAAGCTTTCCCACTTGCACTAGTCTTGTCAAAATGTATTCCTATGTGCCACAGCATCCCACATTGCACACATCCACCCCAGCAATCATCATTCTGCATTATAATGGTTCCTTAGGAGTAAATTATTTCTCAATGTCCAGCTTTATGACCAGATCACAGTAGATACATGGTATTTACCCTGTGACTATGTAAAAGACCCAACACATGTACTGTATGACCTTTGACAAGTCATTACTCTCCTGTGAACCTCAATGTATTGGTCACTTTTCCTCATTGTTACAAAATACCTGGGAAAATCAACTTAAAAGTTGTTATTGTTGTTGTTAGGTGCTGTTGAGTCCTGTCCAACTCATAGGGACCCTTACAGGGTTTTCAACTGCTGATTGTTTCGGAATTGCCTTGGGAGTGGATTGCCACATCCTTCTCCCATTTTTGTGGTGCTGGGAATCAATCTCAGGACCTCCGAGACTTCAGAGCAGCACTCTACTGACTGAGCTCAATTCCAGCCCCAATTTAAAGGAGGAAAGCTTATTTTGACTCATGGTTTCAGTCTATGGTCTGCTCACTCCATTGGTTTGTTGTTGTTGCTGTCAGGTGCTGTAGAGTTGGGGCTGACTCATAGCAACCCTATGTACAAGAGATGAAACACTCCCCAACACAGTGCGATGCACTGCACTGTTATCAGTGCTTCTGTGCTATTCATTGCTTTAGGCCTGGAGAAAGCAGAACATCATGACAATGGGAGTGTGTGAAAGAGGAGGCTGCTCACCTCAGGGCAGTCAGGAAACAAAGAGACAGGGGGAAGGGGTTCGGGAGATACTATACACTTAAATGCATGTCCCAAATAACTTACTTCCTCCAACTAGTTTCTGCCTCCTAATAGCCCTTTCTGCTCTGAACTCATCAATGAGTTAATCTATTGATAAAGTTAGTGCCATCATGATTCAGTCACCTCTCAGTAATATTATGAGCTGAGGACTTTCAATACATGAGCCTTTTGGGAGGACATTTCATATTCAAACCATAACACTGTTTTCTCTTCATTCCAGGATAACTAGCCTACAGCATTGTGATAAGGCTTAGATATTCTATGCAAGTTATTAAGAATAGGATTACTAGGTAAAAGAGACTATGTGGCACATCAGAACCTTTTATGTATGCTCTGAAGCAGTGATCCTCAATCTTTTTGCACCTGGGACCAATTTTGGAGAAGACAAGTTTTCCACAGGCCAAGAGAAGGGGAGATGGTTTCTGGGTGATTCAAGCATGTTACATTTATTGTGTAAATACAGATGAAGCTTCACTTTCTTGCTTATTGAACACAGGTACCAATCTGTGGTTTGGAGGTTGGGGAACCCTGATCTAAAAGGGGTCTGTAGAAAATCTAGAGTGGATCTAGAAGGTACAGACTTGTTTTATGGTGCCATATCCACCAGAGGGCAGCCTAACCATCAACACTATGGAGCTCTGCTTTTCAGAGTCCCCAAGGGACTGTGTTATCTAGCTAGTAGAGAAACAAGTTTTTCATTGCAGACATTTGGATGAAAATCTTTTAAAATATATTATATTATCTCCTTACTATTATAAGTGGATTGTTATAACTATTTTCTTGTGAGTTAATTTCACCATTTCTTGTCATTGTATTTATTAGCTTAATATGAGATCAATACAACTTTTTAGTCATTTTGTAGAGAAAATTGTGTAAAAGAAATAAGAACTGGCATAGTCTTTGCATTCATATTTTTAAGATAAGGTGGATTATTTTGAAAAACCAAAATATGATTTTTAAAGAAAATGTAGATGAAGAATGGAAAGCAGATCCACTTAGCCTCACCACCCATCTGAGCCTAATTATTCACTCATCATGGAAGCTGCATGGAGACCTCAGCAATAATCAAGAATATCAGCAAAACCAGTAGGTGAATTTCAAGGCATATTTGTAAGACTTCACATGAGAAAGAAGGTTGGCATTCCCCTTAAACTGATTTGGGATTATGAAACTCCCTGAAGCCTCCTGAGTCAGCTTCCTTGCCATACACATCAGGGCTCCACTGCAAAAAGCAAACAGATTCATGAATTTTCTCCCATTGTGCTCCCAAGTCAGGATAGTTTTGCTGATATATCAGGGTTATATGGGCCCTGGGGTCAAATGGTCATATGTGTACAAAGAGCACTAACTATCTGCTGCTCAGGGGTCCTGCCTGTCAGCCCCAGGGCTTTTGGTCACTAAGTCTACTTCATTCAATTCAATCAACTGGAGTTACTGAGCAGCTTCTTTGTGCTGGGGGATGGGATACTGTGGGAAGTAAAAAATGAGTTTCTTTCCTCTGCAAGCTTGCCACCTCTTAGAAGAAAAAGAATTACAAAATTATCACCACTCCATGACAAACCATAGAAAGGAAAAGCCCAAGATGCTATAGCAGGTGTGGGGTGTGTTGCTTCAATTCAGGATATCCAGGAGGCCCATTATAGAAGGTGACATTTACTCAGACACCCAGAGGGTGGCAGCAGAAGAGACAAGTGATACAGGCAGCAAAAACTACAAACCGTGTCAGCCCTGCAGGCTGGTGTGATTAGAGTGTGCTGAGCCAGGCAAGAAGGGAGAGATGAGCTATGGAGGTGGAGAGAGCCCTGAGCACAGAGGGCCTTGCAGATGCAGGATTTTTCTCTAGGGGAGAAGAAAGCAGCAGAGTGGTAGAAGAGGAGCACAAAATGACTTTTTTTGTATGCTTGCCATTTACTCAGCAGAGTATTTCTTCCCCTCTACCTGTAATCATTCCTGCAGCCGTACCCCTGTGGCATCTGATCCCATCAGATCTTGGAAGCTAAGCAGGGTCGGGCCTGGTTAGTACTTGGATGGGAGACTGCCTGGGAACACCAGGTGCTGCAGGCTTGGGAGAAGGACCCGGCAACCCACTCCCAAAAATCAATCCGCCATTGAAAACCCTATGAACGGCAGAGAAGCACTGACAATAGTATTTCACCTGTTGTACACAGGGTCGCTATGAGTCAGATACTGACTCCATGGCACGTAACAACAACAACCTGTAGTCATAGGGCTGGGATTTAGCTGAGTAGAGTGCTGCTCTGTACTCTCTTAGGACCCATGTTCGATCCCCAGCACCTCAAAAACAGGAGAAGGACATGACAATCCACTCCTGAAGCAATCCCAAAACAATCAGCCATTGGAAACCCTACGAAGGTCTCTATGAATTGGACATGACTTGACAGCACCTAACAACAACAACCTGTCCTCATCAATAGCTATTTCTGTGTTGCTGTAACAAAATTATCAGGCATAGATAACTTAAAGGAGTTAATCTATTCTTTCTACCCTGCCTCCTTAAAGGAGGCTTACAGTCTTACTGGCTCACAGTTTCTAAGGGTTTCAGTCCACAGTGATGATGAAGGCATGGCAGAGCAAGTGGCAAGAGCCTGGCGCACCAGGAACCAGAGACCAAGACCAGCCACGGAGCCAGATATCACCTTTGAAGATGCACCCCTGCTGACCTATTTCCACCAGCCAAGTTCCCCCCTCCCAAAGGTTCCACAGCCTTCCAAAATAGCTCTACCAACTGGGGTTCAAGCATTCAGACACATGAGCCTTTGTGGGACATTTTATATTCTAATCATAACAGGCCCCAGAAGTGCAAAGGTGAATATAGGGATGACCTTGTGCTCAGGGAATGCTCGCTCTGAAGGGAAAGTGGACAGCCAAAGGATAATCACAACCTTTCATGACAAAGCCTTCATGCATACAAATACACACCACATCCTTCGAGAGCATATGGTGGCTATCTGAGCTTGAATGATGAGACATGCTTTCTGGAAAAAGGGCCAAGTCAGTGGGATTTTGAAAAATCATGTAAGTGGAGGGGAGAATTAGTCAGCAAGAAGTCAACACAGCTTATATTTATATATTCCTATTGATAACCAAGTTCTTGCCTCCCAAGCGCTTGTAGTCTAAGCATCCAGCACAAAATCTGACACATAGTAGAAGGATCATAGGAAAGTTGGATACATTACTATCAAATTCCATTATTTTTTTGGGTGTATGTTGCTACTGTGATTTGTTGTCCCTATGTTATCTAGTCTCCTCATTGAGCACTTAAGTTCTTGGGACTGTCTTTGTCATTTTCTCTTCTGACTGGGTTTTTTGGTTCATTGGGGTTTTTGTTTTGTTTTGTTTTGTTTTTGTTTTTTGTTTTTGTTTTTTTTTCTTCCCATACTAGGGACCAAACCCAGGGCCTTGTGCAAGCTCAGCATAGATTCTATCACTGAACTACATCCATAGCTCTTTGTACCACACTTGTGATCATATTGTTGAGGCAGGGTAGAAAGACAGAAAAATCTGGGAGACATGAGAAGGGAAGGGCTTCTCTCATCCCAGGAATTGGTTTGAATCTTATTAGCTGAAAAATACCAACACAACTAGAAGAGAAAGGCTGCTGTGAGACCTGCCTGCCTAGAAACCAGTGCTTTCCTAAGAGTCTAACCAAACCAGATTATGGAGTATAATTAAAGTTAACAGACCTAGGTGATTTCCTTAAGACTAGATATAGTAGGAATTTCCTCGACCATCCCAATCTAGGCATTTTAACAATGCTTCCTTTTTAACTTGTAAATCTATACCAGATATCCACTGGGACCCCATTGAGCAATGTAACTTCAAAAGCCCCAAATCATACAGATACCTGTTGTGAAGACACCAGAGCGCACCTCTCTTTCTAGATGCTTGTGCTTCACTCTGGAAGCAGGTATGCTCACCCCTTTAGCTAATAAACTTCCAACTATTCACTGTCTTACTGACTCATCCTAAAATTCATTTTTGCAACAGAGTAAAGGATTCGACATCTCCCCTGAGTCAAGATCCCAAAAGGGAAACTCCTCAGAGCAGGTGGTAATGTTGGGGTACAGCACCCCTAAACCCAGTGACATTGGCAGTCCCCACTTACATAGGCTGCTGTTTTATTCTTTTTTTCTTAAAAAAATCACCTCCTCTGGGAAACTTTCTCAGCTGCCCTGGCCTGTGACAAATGACATTATCATTCGAAGCACCCTGAACACAGAGCTGTCTTGCCATTGTATTCCAGGATTTCCAAGATCTCAGAAAGAGCAAGTCCCAGAATTGTAAGTCCAAGAGGCTGTAACTTATATTTTTTAAAACCCAACAATTCTATATATTTCTATAAGCAGATAGTCTCTGAGTATTTGAAAACAGAAACACTTCTCTCAGGTGTCCATGACCAGCTCACTCACTTCAGTTTTCTGCTCATGTTACCCACTTTATTCTCTTCCCTTTCAGTGCACTTACTTACTGTTGCCCAACACCATTTTCTGCCTATTACCTGTGTCCTCCATAGCAGTGTAAGTTCAGTGAAGGCAGGGGCTTTATTTTGCTTACTGAGTCTAGCGCTTATTTCAAGCACAGTAAGTATTACTAACCTTAGGTTTACTTTATATGTTAAGATCAATAGAGGAATCAATCCTCAGTGCCTCAGTATATTCACATGTATGTGCATGTGGGTGTGTGTGGACATGCACATGTGTGTGCACAATGGGGGTTAAACCCAAAACCTTGTGTATGCTAGGCACAAACTACCACTGAGGTATATTTTAATCCCTTTACATAATATTTTTAAAGGAAAATATGAAGTAAGTTTGCTATAACGTTTTAGGATGTTTTACTGGGACACTTATTAGAACATCCAATATTTTACTGGAAAGCTTATTAGGAAAATAAGAAAAGAAAGTAATTCAACTACTACTTTTTTTTTTCTTTCAGTATTTGGGGGTTGAACCCAGGGCCTTGCACATACTTTGCAAATGCTCTACCACTGGGGTGCACTTGAGCCCATTTTTTATTTTTTATCTTGAGACAAGGTCTTTCAAAGTTATACAGGTTGCCTCTGGCCTTGAACCTGTGATCCTCCTGCCTCTGCCTCTTGAATCGCTAGCTACTTCTTGTTCTTTTTTTTTTTTTTCTGGTACTTGGGGGTTGAACCCAAAGCATCACACCATACATTGCAAGTGTTCTACTGCTGGGCTGCACCCCCAGCCAACTTTTTATTTTGAGTCAGAATCTCACTAAATTATGCAGGCTGCCTCTGGCCTTGAACTCGTGATCATCCTGCCTCTGTTTTCCAAGTCAGTGGGCTCACAGGCATGTGCCACCATGTATAGCACAGCTACTTCTATACGTAAGACTATATAGATGGTAAGCAGTCAGCTCACATTCTTTCTCTCTTATTTATTCCAGGGAAAGAGAAGAAAATCATCCATGATAAGTATCAGCTGAAGAAAAGGAAGCCTCATGCCCAGGGGGAGTAAAATCTCTTGTCATGCAAACCAGCCTTGAAGAGTTTCTGGTACACTTGTGTAGGGAAATTAGAGACTAAAATGGGCTCATTAGTTGTTATTGTATCTACCTTTCACTGTCTTTGTGGTATTTTACAATTCTGTTAGTTGCAGAAACTGATAGAAATAAAAGTAATTCTCGTAGAAAGCAAATAATGTTTGGTGGAATGAAATAATTGCCATGTGACTTCTATTTGTGAATTAATTTCAGCACTCCTTATCTAATTGTAGGTGTGGAAATCTTGAGTCTCTTTGCCCTGGTTATATAATATTTTACTGATTTCCTCATTCATTCATAAGCAGAGTAAAACCTTTTACACGTGTTCATTTTATATTTGTATGAGTCATGATTTTACCTTCTAAAAATAACTATCCTTTAACATTAGTAGCATACTAGAAAAATACCAACAAATGTATTATTGTAGAATACAATATACATTTTTAGCTGAAGGAAACCCACTTGCATTACCCTTTTAAAGATAATTTTTCATCCTCCGACTTATTAGGGTGAAACAGACTCTACAAAACAATTCCTTCCAGTAGCAAAGATGAACAATTATTCTAAATGCTGTTGGGAATTTCCACCTGTACTTTAAGGTTTGGGTATTTTTCACAAACACGTTACTACTTGACAGCCAATCATAAGCTAATCCTTTGCAACTCTTAATGCTACTGAGCAGAACATTCTTAGTTTGTAGTTATGGATAAGCATTAAAACAGTTGTGAGAAGAAATTAAATTTTTTTGGTAATAATTGCAATAGGACCCATAGCAACTAGAACATAATTTCTCCTTGTTCTTTAGTTTTAGGATATAATATATACTAAATTAAAAGCCAAAAAAATTTAAAAGGATGTATAGTGAAAAATAAGATATCTTCCTGTCTTTGACTCACAATCTCCTACAAAAACCTCAGACAAGAGACAACTATTATTCAATTTCCTTTGTGTTCTTCGATGCATGGATAAATTCTCTGTGTATATCTATACATTGCACACACATACACACATATGTAAAATCTTATAGAGAAAGGTTGTTGTTGTTGTTGTTGTTGTTGTTGTTAGGTGCCGTCGAGTCGAGTCCAACTCATAGCGACCCTATGTACAGCAGATCAAAACACTTGCCGATTCTGTGCCAGGCAAACGATCTTATTTATGTTTAAGCCCATTGTTGCACACACTGTGTCAATCCATCTGGTGAGGGTTTTCCTCTTTTGCGTTGACCTGCCACTCTCCCAAACATGATGTCCTTCTCCAGGGATTGATCTCTCCTGACTACATGTCCGAAATATGTAAGACGCAGTCTGGCCATTCTTGCTTCCAAGGAGCACTCTGGTTGCACTTCTTCTACGACAGATTTCTTGGTTCTTTTGGTAGTCCATGGTATATTCAATAGACATCTCCAGCACAATTCAAAAGCATCAATTCTTTTTCTGTCTCCCTTGTTCAATGTCCAGCTTTCACAACCATATGATGCGACTGAAAATACCATGGCATGAGTCAGATGCACCTTTGTCTTCAATGTGACATCTTTGCTTTTCAATACTCTAAAGAGATCTTTTGCCACAGCTTTTCCTACGGCAATGCATTTTTTGATTTCTTGACTGCTGCATCCACGGGTGTTGGTTATAGAGCCAAGCAATGTAAAATCTTGGACAACCTCAATCTTTTCTCCATTTATTGTGAAGTTGCGTGCTGACCCAGTCGTAAGGATTTTTGTTCTGTTGATGTTTAGTCGAAACCCATATTGAAGGCTATGATCTTTGATCTTCATTAGTAAATGTGTTAAATCCTCTTCACTTTCAGCAAGCAGAGTTGTGTCATCTGCATAATGCAGGTTGTTAATGAGTCTTCCTCCAATCTTGATGCCATGTTCTTCCTCATAAAGTCCAGCTTCTCGGATTATTTGCTCAGCGTATAAATTGAAGAGATAGGGTGAAAGTATACAGCCCTGACGCACACCTTTCTCAACTTTAAACCACTCAGTGTTTCCTTGTTCTATTGGAACAACTGCCTCCTGGTTTATGTACAGATTTCTCATGAGCACAATTAGGTGTTCTGGTATCCCCATTTTCCGAAGTGTTATCCATAATTGGTTATGATCCACACAATTAAATGCCTTTGCATAGTCAATAAAACATAGATAGACAGTTTTCTGATATTCTCTGCTTTCAGCTAATATCCACCTGACATCAGCAATGATGTTCCTGGTTCCCCACCCTCTTCTGAATCCTGCTTGATTTTCCAGTAATTCCCTCTCTATATACTGCTACAGTCGCTTCTGAATGATCTTTAGTAGAATTTTGCTGGTGCGTGATATTAATGATATTGTCCGATAGTTTGCATATTGAGTTGGATCCCTTTTTTTGGGAATAGGCACAAATATGAATCTCTTCCAGTCAGTTGGCCAGGTAGCTGTTTTCCAAACCTGTTGGCACAAACATGTTAACACCTCCAGTGCTGCATCTGTTTGTTGAAACATCTCTATTGGTATCCCATCAATTCCTGGAGCCTTGTGTTTCACCAGGTCTTTCAAGGCAGGTTCCACTTTTTCCTTCAACACCATTGGTTCTTCTTCATATGCAACCTCTTGGAATGGTTGGTTTTCTACGAATTCTTTCTTGTATAATGACTCTGTGTATTCTTCCCATCTTCTTTTGATGTTTCCTGCATCATTTAATATTTTCCCTGTAGAATCTTTCACTACTACCACTCGAGGCTTGAATTTTTTCTTCACTTCCTTAAGCTTGAGAAACACAGAGCATGTTCTTCCCTTTTGGTTTTCTGCCTCCAGTTCCTTGCACATGTCATTATAATATTTGTTTTTGTCTTCTTGAGCTGCCTTCTGAAATCTTCTGTTTAGTTCCTTATCTTCCTCATGTCTTCCTTTTACTTTAGCTGCTTGACATTCAAGGGCAAGTTCTACTGTTTCTTTTGACATGTAATTTGGTCTTTTCTGTTTTCCTTGTCTTTTTAAGAACTTTTTGGTTCCTTCTTCAATGATATCTTTTATGTCATGCCACACCTCTTCTGGTCTCCTATCATTTGTGTCTAATGCATTAAACCTATTTTTCAGGTGGTCTCTGAACTCAGCTGGGATATACTCAAGGTCATACCGTGGCTCTCGTATACTTGTTCTAATTTTCTTCAGCTTCAGTTTGAACTTGTATATGAGAAGTTGATGGTCTGATCCACAGTCAGCACCTGGTCTTGTTTTGACATTTTGTATAGAGTTTTCCATTGTCTCTTTCCACATATGTAGTCAACTTGACTCCTATGTGTTCCATCTGGTGAAGTCCACGTGTATAGTCTCCGTTTATGATGTTGAAAAAGTGTATTTGTAATGAAAAGGTCATTGGTCTGACAAAATTCTATCATGTGATCTCCAGCTTCGTTTCTGTCACCAAGACCACATCTTCCAACTACTGAGCCTTCTTGTTTGTTTCCAACCTTTGCATTCCAGTCACCAGTGATTATAGTATGTCTTGATGCATGTTTGATCTATTTCAGATTGCAGAAGCTGATAGAAGTCTTCCCTTTCTTCATTTGTGGCCTTAGTGGTGGGTGCATGAATTTGAATAATAGTCATATTAACTGGCCTTCCTTGTAGGCGTATGGATATTATTCTATCACTGACAACATTGTATTTCATGACAGATCTCAAAATGTCTTTTTTGATGATGAATGCAACCCATTTCTCTTTAGTTTATCCTTCCCAGCATAGCAGACCATATGATTGTCTGACTCAAAATGGCCTATGCCGGTCCATTTTAGCTCAGTGATGCCTAGAATGTCAATGTTTATGCACTCTATTTCTCTTTTAATGATTTCTAATTTTCCTAGATTCATACTACGTACATTTCATGTTCCAATTATTAATGGATGTTTACAGTTGTTTCTCCTCATTTTGAGTTGTGCCACATCAGCAAGTTGAGTACCCTGGGGCTTTACTCCATTTATGTCATCATGGTAGACTTTACTTTGAGGAGGCAACTCTTCCCCAGTAGTCTTTTGAGTGCCTTCCAACCCGGGGGACTCATTTTCTGGCACTATATCTGACAGTGTTTCTTTGCTATTCATAGGGTTTTCAATGGCTAGTTGTTTGGAGAGTGGTTCGCCAGGTCCTACTCCCTAGTCTGTCTTAGTCTGGAAGCTCAGCTGAAAACCTGTCCACCAAAGGTAACCTTGCTCATATCTGAGGTACCAGTGGCAGAACTCTCAGCCTCATCACAACACACAAGCCCCCACTGTGTGGCAAACTGACAGATGTGTAGGGGATAGAGAAAGGTAGCATGTAGTAAACATAGCCTGGTGCCTTTTCTTTTATAATATTCCTGGAAGATAGTGGAAACAAGTTGATTAATTGGGCTCAACTAAGGACTGTATAATATTCTTTTGCATAATATTGTAAAATGGCTTGCTGAACTGCCCAGTGCTGATGGATTTCTATGTTTCCTGTCTTCTTTTCTACAGTGTTTCAGGTGTATATTGATGAAAAGAAGATTCCTTTAAAACAGAATTATCTGAACGGAAGAAAGGAAATATAATTTTGATGCATATTGATGGATCTCTCTGAGGAGGATGTGGCCACCAAAGAAGAACCCAGTGTTGTTCTCCATTAAAGAGAGAAACTTCTGAAAATGGGACAGGTAGCTGAGGCCTTTAGCTGCCTATTTTCAAGGTGGGCTGCAGAGTTCAACCTCATGCCCTGCTCTCTGGGCTGCTACCAGTCAATGACTGCACAGCAGTGGCCCTAGTGATGAGCCACTCTTGCCCAATGCAGACCCATGACAGACACACTGTTCCCTCCTGGTTCTCTCACTGGCCCAGTCAAGATTTTCTGCTCTTCCTATGCATTTTTCCTTCCTTCTCTCTCTCACTGACATCTGTCTTATATTGCAGTGTGAAGGCTTTTCTTTTTTCTTCCCCACTTTGCCTTCCTTATATCCATTTGACCTAATACATCTCTTGAACTTCTAATTCAGTCGTGGTGCCTCCATCTCTGGGAACTCAGATGCCATAGTTATTTTACTCCTTCTAACAGTCACCACCAACACAGATCCTTTTGTATTGTTTATTTTGACCCAGTTTTGATTAGTTAAGTCTAAAAGCTTTAGACCATGGCACTTTTTTCCCCCTCTCTCTCTCCTTAGGATGACAGGCATCTACCACTATGCCTAGACTATCAAGATCTTTTATCCAGGCACAATATATACTGCAAGGCATGACATATAATATTTTTTACTGGGGAGAATTTATCATGGCCATGGCTCAGGCTTTGGAAGCTCAGAACCTTATGTTGGTGCTACATAAAATAGATTCATCTTTTAGGGCAGACTCACAGGAATTGGATTTATGAAGGTGATATGACAACATCAAATGCTAGTTTATTAATTCCTAATGAAACAAACAACAATCATGCTCACCAGAGTAGCAGAATATATATGTCTCTGGACTGGCATGTTTTTTCTGAAAACAAATTTAATGTCAAATAATGAGAGGTGCTTGATGAATGCAGAACAATAGAAATTTAATGTAGGTTTCAAATGGTTCTTGGCATGAGGCTAAGCCTCATGCTCGGCATCATTTCATCTGTAGAACCAGACACTTAACAACAGTTGGCTTCAACTGCTTGCATAAGTCTCTGCCCTGGGGTAGACTCATCAGTGGGGCTGAAAATCCCCTAAATCACTTGACTGAGGCTCCTTTCTTGGTTGGTCACTGGCCAGGTTTTCAAGTTTTAATGTTAACTTAAACCATAAGTTTCTAGACTACCATGATGACCTGAGCCGGCCCGCAGCTCAATCGAACGGTCCCTGTGGGGGAGGGGTGAGTGGAAGAAAGGAGACAAGGGGACAAGTCTGCAGTTGCTGATCAAGTCCGTTTATTGAATGTCATACAGGGGGTTTTATAGAGAGAAGCAAGAAGGCTGGGTCTGCTACTCACAGAGAGACTTGCCTAATTGCTATTGGATAAACTGTTGCTGAGGGGAGTACTCTAAGAATAAAGCAAGATGAAAAAATACTAACTGGGAGAGCTGTGTGCCTTGGCTCCATGCCTGGCCATGACCTTCCCCCAGTTCCTGTTATTGTTGTTCATAGCCCATGTTGTACTCCTTCTTCTGGTTTTATCTCAACAGCAGGTCTTGCCTGTCTGGGAATTCTTTGTTCCCAACATCTCCCCCTTTTTTGTTTTTTCAAGAGGAAAGGCAAACGGAGTCTGGGCCTGATAGAAAACCAGAGCTGAATCCTTACCCATCATTGGGTTAACCCCCTCATGGCGGGGCTACCCTGTCTTAGGCGGTTCAGTCTTATCTGTATTTTCCGTCTTTGACTCGCCATCCTGTGCACTTTGCCCGTTTTTCCTCTATCAGGTGGGAGTAGAAGGCACACAGTGTTACCAGAAGATATATTTATTATTATTATTATTATTATTATTATTTTTATTTTTATAGGGCTGAATCAGGAACTGGGCACGCAGCATTGAAGAATTTATGTTATAGAGAGTGTTTAAGGCAACCTCGAATAGTCATCAATATCTCTCTCACCCATCTCAAGTCTATGATAATGTACTTGGATAGGTTTAGCTTGAATAGCCTCAATTTGTTGTTTAACAAAAGCCATCAACTTATTAAAGAGAAAAGGTCCCAAAGAAAGAAGTATTAGAAAACCCACAAAGGGCCCCAAGATGCTGGGAAGCAGGGTAGTAAGCCAGGGGGAAGAGGAAAACCAATTTTGATACCAGGATTCACTTTGTTCTCGTTTTCTTTTTCTTTCTTCCAAGCTCTTCTTCACCTTTTCAATGCTATCTTCCACCAGACCAGTTTTATCAGCATAAAAGCAACATTCTTCCTTAAGAGCTGCACAAAGGCCCCCCTCCTGCAAAAAGACCAGGTCTAGGCCTCTTCTATTTTGAAGGACTACCTCTGAGAGAGAGGCTACGGAATCTTTAAGATATTTTAGGCCTTGCTGTAGGTCTTGAAGATCTTTATCTATAGCTGCGGACAGCTGGGCATACTGTTGATTGGAAGTAACTAAAGATGCTATGCCTGTCCCTGCTCCTGTAGCCCCTAAGCCTAGGATTATAGCGAGAGTGATCGCAGTAATGGGCTCTCTTTTATTGCGGGGCATAAGGGTGCCTCGTTCCCAAAATTTAAGTAACTCATCAGCTGGACGAACAATAAGTCTAGGGAGGAGCTTAACCAGTATACAATAATCTTTATCTTTAAGGAATGTCTGGCTAATGATGTAAGGAGTGAGGCCTGAAGAGCATGCGAGGTAGGTAGTATTAGGTGCCTGAAAATAAGTGAAAGAAGTATTAACAGTAATGGTTTGATTACATATCTCTACCAAGGGAATGGGAGGAAGCATTTTTGGGCTAAGAAGGCAAAGACCCACACCTGTGACCTGACTAAGAGTCAAACTACTGTGAGGTTCTGAGCCCCATCTGAGCCTGCTGGTGTTATTAGTGGGTAAAAGTTCACCAAATAAGGCAATGCCTTCATAGAAGGGAGGCGGGGGGGAATAACATATCCAGCACTCTTTATAAGATTTGACTCATGGAGAGCTGCAACAGAAGCATTAATCATGGTAAGAATTAACTCTGCAGAGGAGGGTGGTCCATCTGGCAAGGTAGGCTGAAATAAAGACGTTGTTAAAGGGGAAGGGGTAAAATTCTGGGAGAATGGTTGCCTCTCGAGTATGGCTTGAGGTTTTGGCCGCGGCTTGAGCTAGACCTTGAACATAGCCTTGACCTATATCTGCACAAAGGTGGATGTATCCTGATAAATCAGTTTTTTTTAGTAAGGTCTAATAGCCGCCTGACATGCAGAGTTAGCATTTTCGAATGCCAATTGCTTAACCATGTCAGTGCCTGCCTCTGGACTTCCAAAAATCCTTCCTGCAGCTGTTAACAATCGTGCTACGAAATCTGCAAATGGCTCATCAGGGCCCTGTCTAATGTTGCTAAGCCCCGCAGTGATATTGTAAGACTCGGCTTCCCGGAGGGACACCTTGTCTATCCAAAGTGTTCCCAATGAGAGACGGAGACCTGAGCCGCTGCAAGCGCAAAGGATTTTATTGTCCGACGCGTCGGGGTCTACTCAGCTCCATCGAACGAGAGAGCGAGAGAGACCCTGAAATGCAGACGCGAGGGCTTTTTATACCCTTACAGAAGCAAAATGGTGGGTTAGCTGACTGGTATAACTTTGATTGGTCACATTGGTTGACTTTTAAACTGATTGGTTAAATCAAATAGCAAGGCACAAGCGGGAAGGGGGAAGGTTTCAGCATTCTGAGACGTTGGTGTTAGCAGATAACAGGAAGCGGCAGTTTAAGATAGCTCGGGACCTCCCAAGTTGGGAGGGGTGGGGTCTCTCTGAGGCAGTGGAAATATTTTCTTAGCCTGATCTATAAAATGGCTTTTCTGTGGCTAAGCTGGGTCCTTCAATATCTCCTTTAGTCGGGATTTTTCTCCATGCCTTCAGAGCCGCAGTCTGAATCTGAGCAAAGGCAGCTTCAGGCAACAGAGCTTGTGCATTCAGCTCAGAAAAGTTATTTTCTCCCAATAACATATCCAAAACAATCTCATTATTTGCTTGAAAATTTCTTCTAGCAGTTTCTTTATACAAGTCTGCATACTCACTTTTCCAAAGCAAATAATCTCCTCCACTCAGGACAGCCTTACAAACAGTTTGCCAATCAGAGGGTGTCAACCAAGTAACAGTAAGGGACTCCAGTAATGCCATTGTATAGGGTGCCCCACTGCCGTATTGAGATACAGCCATTTTTAATTCTTTTATAACCTTAAAATTTACAGGAGTCCAAT
>VMDO01028127.1:0-24344 GCA_007922755.1 Pedetes capensis
CCTGGGCTTGATCTCGCCGGCTTGCTAGATGGTCTTGCTGGAGTAGGGAGCGCTGGTCCAGGTGATGAGGTTCAGGAGATGGTCAGAGAGGTGAGGATCAAAGGAGTGATATGGGGTCCAGGAGCCCTGCTTTTATAGGGTCCTGGAGGGGTCACATGGTGGGGTTCAGCCAATCAGGGCACACAGCTGGCAGGTACAGTGGGCAAACAGACATAACTGCCAAGTGAAGACAGTTATTACCTGCAAGGTGGTGAGGGGAGCCAATCAAAATTATGGTGGTTGAGGCTGGTCAAGCTGGCCGGGGGCCATCTTTGCTCACTCGATGGGAGGGGCTGTTTTGAGTGAGTGAGATGAGCCCTGGGGTCAACTAGGGGTCAGCCCCTCAAGCTGTCATGAGGCACCCTAGCTGGGAAATATTATTTTAAAAATCCCCAACAGACAACCTCAATCTTTTCTCCATTTATTGTGAAGTTGCGTGCTGACCCAGTCGTAAGGATTTTTGTTTTGTTGATGTTTAGTCGTAACCCATATTGAAGGCTATGATCTTTGCTCTTCATCAGTAAGTGTTTTAAATCCTCTTCATTTTCAGCAAGCAAAGTGGTGTCATCTGCATAACGCAGGTTGTTAATGAGTCTTCCTCCAATCTTGATGCCACATTCTTCCTCATATAGTCCAGCTTCTCCGATTATTTGCTCAGCATATAAATTGAAGAGATAGGGTGAAAGTATACAGCCCTGACGCACACCTTTCTCAACTTTAAACCACTCAGTGTTTCCCTGTTCTATTCGAACACTGCCTCCTGGTTCATGTACAGATTTCTCATGAGCACATTTACGTGTTCTGGTATTCCCATTTTCCAAAGTGTTATCCATAATCTGTTATGGTCCACACAATCAACTACTTTTGCATAATCAATAAAACATAGATAGACATCTTTTTGATATTCTCTGCTTTCAGCTAATATCCACCTGACATCAGCAATGATGTCCCTAGTTCCCCGCCCTCTTCTGAATCCCACTTGATTTTCTGGTAATTCCCTGTCTATATACAGCTGCAGTCGCTTCTGAATGATCTTTAGTAGAATTTTGCTGGTGTGTGATATTAATGATATTGTCCGATAGTTTGCACATTCAGTTGGATCCCCTTTTTTGGGAATAGGCACAAATATGAATCTCTTCTATTCAGTTGGCCAAGGGGCTGGGATTTAGCTCTGTGGGTAGAGCGCTGTGCTGCAGTTTCTGAGGCCCTGAGTTCAATTCCCAGCACTGCAAAAATGGGAGAAGGGCCTGGCAGTCCACTCCCAAGGCAATCCTGAAACACTCAGCCATTGAAAACTCAGCCATTGAAAACCCTATGAAGGTCTCTATGAGTCGGATACCATCTAGTTTAGGATCTTCCTTTTTTTCACTGGCTTGCTACTCTCCCAAACATGATGTCCTTCTCCAGGGATTGGTCCCTGCTGATAACATGTCCAAAATATGTCAGACACAGTCTAGCCATCCTTGCTTCCAAGGAGCACTCTGGTTGTAGTTCTTCTAAGACATATAGGTTCTTTTGGCAGTCCCCTGTTTATTGAAAAATCATCTCCAGTACAATAATTCAAAAGCATCAATTCTACTCCTGTCTTCCTTATTCAATTTCTAGCTTTCACAACTCTATGATGCAACTGACAATACCATGCCATGAGTCAGACACATTTTTGTCTTCAATGTGACATCTTTATTTTCAAAACTTTAAAGAGGTCTTTTGGTACAGCTTTTCACAGAGCAATGCATCTTTTGATTTCTTGACTGCTGCTTCTGTGGGTTTTGATTGTTGAACCAAGTAAAGTAAAACCTTGTACAACCTCAATCTTTTCTCCATTTATCATGAAGTTTCTCACTGACACTGTTGTAAAAAATTTTTGTTTCTTTGATGTTGATGCCCAATTCATACTGAAGACTATGTTCTTTGATCTGCATCAGTAAATGTTTCAAATTCTCTTCACTTTCAGCAACAGAGTTTTGTCATCTGCACAATGCAAGTTAGTCTTCTTCCAATCCTGACACCATATTCTTCATAAAGTCTAGCTTCTCAGATTATTTTCTCAGCATAGACATTGAAGTGGTACAATTTAAGGACACAGCCATGACACACTCATTTTTTAACGTTAAACCAGTGAGTGCTGTTTGAATGACTGTTTCCTTGTACATGTCCCAATAAAATCCTCTCAAGGCTCAATCCTAATAATTCACTTTCTCAAAGCTAGATCCCACATCCTAAAGTTGTCATAACATCCATAAACAGTGCCGCCCCTAGTGACAAAATGTAAAAGCACATGACCTTTGGTGGACATTTTCTATTCCAACCATGTCAGTTTCTAAGTAAAGTTTTCTTGCAAACCAAACTTCACACTAATTTGGTAGGATCATTCACTTGGTAGAATGCTGTTCTGCACAATTTCAGGCCATGAGTTTGATTCTAAATACCATGGAAATGAGATAAAGAAGTGACAGCTCACTCCTCAAATCTGCCATTGAACACCCTAGGAATAGCAGAGAAGCACTGACATAACACCTCGCATGGCACGGTGCCCAGGAATGTTTTGTTTTACATAGCATCCCTATGAGTTGGATTTGACTCCATGGCACCTAACAACAACAACAACAATAACAACAACAACAACAACAAAGCACTGAGAAGGTCAGGGACATTGTGTATATCCATTCTACAACATATTTTGAAAGCAGTCAGTCCAACTCCTGACTAGGTTCAAATAAATCCTATGCTAAGGTTAAGCAGAAAGCCAGGTATTTCAACTATAGACAAGACAGCAATTTAAATTAAGCTGAATTGTTCTATACAAAATATCTGGATTCCAACAAATTATAAGGCCTAATAAAAGAAAGTGTAAAAGGACTCCTAACTGAGAGATCAGTCAACATGCCTAATAAAGTTATGACAAGGAAAATATTAAATGAAACAGGAAACATCAAAAGAAGATGGAAGGAATGCATGGAGTTATTATACCGAGATAATTAGTGGATGACCAACCATTTCAAGAGTGTGCATATGATCAAGGTCCAGTGGAACTGAAAGATGAAATGGAAGCTTCCTTGAAGGAATTGGGAAAACATAAGATTCCAGGAATTAATGGAATACCAATAGATATGTTTGAACAAACAAATGCAGCTTTGGAAGGGCTCACTTGCTTATGCTAAGAAATTTGGAAAATAGCTACCAGACCAACTGACTAGAAGAAATCCATATTTTTGCATATTCTCACAAAAGGGGACACAAACAAATGGGGAAATATTTTTACTGTGTCATCAATATCAAACACAGGTAAATTTTCACTACAGATCATTCAAAAGTGATTGAAGCACTTTACAGACCTTGAAATGCTACAGAATCAGGCTGGATTCAGAAGAGATGGGAACCAAGGACATCATTGCTGAGGTAGATATTAGCCAAAAGTAGACAATGCTAGAAAGATCTTATCCTGTGTTTTATCAACTACATAATGGCATTTGTCTGTGTGAATCCTAATAAATTATGGATGACATGGAATACTAGAACCCTTAATTGTACTCATAAGGAATCTGTAAATTGATCAGGAGGCAGTTCTAACAGAACAAGGAAACACTGCCTGGTTTAAAGTCAAAAAAGGTGTGTGTAAAGGCTATATCCTTTCACGATTCTACTTCAATCTCTATGCTGAGCAAATAATATGAGAAGCTTGACTTTGAATAAGAATGCAGCATAATGATTAGAGGAAGACTAATTAACAACCTGCATTATTCTTATGATACATGTCTACTTATTGAAAGTGAAGAGGATTTGAAACATTTACTATTGACTATAAAAGAACACCACCTTCAGTATGGAATATACCTCAATATCAAGAACACAAAAATACTTACAATAGAGTCACTATGCAAATTCATGATAAGTAAAGCAAAGACTGAGGTTGTCTAAGATTTTTCCTGCAGCTGTAGCACTGTGACATCCAATCACATTCCATTAGATCTCAGAAGTTAAGCAGGTACCAGCCTGGTTAGTACTTTGATGGGAGACCACCTGGGAACACCAGATACTGTAGGCTTGGAAGAAGGACCCAGCAACCCACTCCCAATTGTCGATCCGCCATTGAAAGCCCTATGAATAGCAGAGAGTAACAATACTTTGATGTATACAGGATCACTATGAGTCAGATACCAACTCGACAGCACCCAACAACAACAACAACAACAACAACAAGATTTTGCTTTACTCGGTTCTATGATCAACAGCATGGAGGCAGTGGTCAAGAAATCAAAAGATGTATTGAACTGGAAAAACTGTTGCAAAACCCTACTTAGAGTCTTGAAAAGTAAAGATGTCACATTGAAGAAGGTGCAACTGATTCATATCATGTTATTCTGAGTCTCAAAATATGGTTGTGTAAGATGGACATTGAATAAAGGAGATGGGAAAAGATGCTTTTGAATTATGGTGCTGTAGATTAATATTGAATATACTATAGACTGCCAAAAGAACCAACAGATCCATCCTAGAAGAAGTGCAACGAGAGTGCTCCTTGGAAACAAGGATGGCTAGACTACATCTTATATATTTTGGACATGTTGTCAAGAGGGATCATTCCCTGGAGAAAGACATCATGTTTGGCAGAGTGGCAGATCACCATAGAAAAGAAAGGATGCTCAACTAGGTGAACTGACAGTGACTGCAACAGTGGCCTTAAACAAAAAAAAGATTGTGTGACTGGCAGAAAATCAGGGAGTGTTTCATTTTCTTTTACATAGGGTCACTATGAGTTGGATCCAAATTGAAGGTGCCTAACAATAACAAATATGAGTACATTAAAGACTCAAACAGATAAGACGAAAAACATGTAAGAGCAGATAGGTCATTTCAATATAAATGTGGTAAATATCATAAAGAATACAATGGAAATGCTAATTTTTTAAAGATATGAATAGCACTTTCAATGAACTCATTGGTAGACTTGCCACCTGATATAATGACCCTGAAAAAACATGTATATCAACTACCAACACTGAAAGACAAAAAAAAAGTGAAAAAAGAAAAAAGAAAAAAGCATTCAAGATCTGTGAGACAACACCTAATGGTATATAAAATGAATATTTTTGGAATGCTAAAAGGCAAGAAGGGGAATGCAGTAGAAGAAAATATTTGAAGAAATAATGGCAAAAGATACTTTTAAGTTAAAGACAGACATTAAACCTAAATATCAAGATACTCAAAGAGCAAAGAATAAACACAACAACAACAGCAACAACAAAAACCTATACACATCATAGTAACCCAGTGAAATAAACCAAAATAGAATAATCCTAAAGGAAACAAGAGAAACAGGACATATTACATACAAGGAAAGAGATAATAATTAGAATCCATTTACTAGGCCAAACCATACAAGAAAAACCACAATAATGTAACAATTTTAAAATGCAAAATGAAAACAAAATCGAGTCAAGAAAAAAACAAAATAAACCATATAAACAAGAATAGAGAAAACTTACAACTAGAAAATGACATGGAAAAAAAAATATAAGTAGTTTTTCAGACTTAGAGACTAGGGGAGAAAATTGTTAAATGAATTTGTTGTAAAGAATTATGAACATCAAGCATTAAATTTTAAAAATTAAAGACAAAATTAGTGAATTTTGTTCATAATTATTTTTAATTATGTTTGTTGTTGTTGTTGTTGTTAGGTGCCGTCAAGTCGGTATCCGACTCATAGTGACCCTCTGTACAACAGGGGAAACACTATTGTCAGTGCTTTTCTGCTGTGCATAGGGTTTTCAATGGCAGATTGATTTTTGGGAGGGGGTTGCCAGGTCCTTCTCCCAAGCCTACAGCTTCTGGTGTTCCCTGGCGGTCTCCCATCCAGGTACTAACCAGGCCCGACCCTGCTTAGCTTCCGAGATCTGATGGGATCGGATGCCACAGGGCTATGGCTGCAGGCTCAATTATGTTTAGGTCACTCATATTTTGCTTGATTATTGGTAGGTGTGGATCATACTGTGCCATGTTGAAAGCTATTTTCTATTTGCTCCATACAATAATCAAGCAAAATATGAGTGACCTAAACATAATACCATCAACAAGGCAGAGACTGTTGAATTAGATAAAAAGCAAGAATTATACATTAAATTATGTTAAGAAACACATCTCTCACACAAATTATTTTTGTTAGGTGTCACATCCTACTCATAGCGATCCTATGTACAATAGAATGGGACACTCCAGGATTCTGTGCCAGGCACACGATCTTATTATGTTTATGCCCATTGTTGCAGACACTGTGACAATGTGACAATCCATTTATTTGATGGTTTGCCTTTTTTATTTTTCATTGACTTGCAACTCTCTTGAACATGATGTTCTTCTCCAGGGACTGGTCCCTCTTGAGGACTTGTCCAAAATATGTGAGTTGCTGACTAGCCATCCTTGCATCCAACAGGCATTCTGATTGCACTTTCTCTAAGGCAGATCTGTTGATTTCTTTTGGCAGTCCATAGTATATTCAGTATTTGTCTTAAGCATCATAATTCAGAATCATCAATTCTTTTGTTGTTTCTCTTCTTCAGTATCCAGCTTTGACAACCATATGATGCAACAGAAAATTCCATGGCATGAGTCAAATATACCTTTGTCTTCAATGTGTCATCTTTACCATTCTCACATCAGCAATTATGTTGCTCTTCTGACTCCAGCTTGATTCCAGCAGTACACTGTCTAAATACTGCTGCAGTCACTTTTGAATAATCTTTAGCAGGTTTTTGCTTGCACATGTGATATTAATGATATTGTTTGTTCCCACATTCAGTTGGATCCCCTTCCTTGAGAATAGACACAAATATGGATCTCTTCCAGTCAGTTGGCCAGGTAGTGGTTTCCAAATCTTTTGGCATAAAAACATTAGCACCTCCAGTGCTGCATTAGTTTGCCGAAACATCTCTATTGGTATTCTATTTGTTCCTTGAGCCATGTGTTTCACCAATTCCTTCAAGGCAGCTTCTACTTTGTCCTTCAATATCATTGGTTCCTGATTACATGCAACTTCTTGAAATGGTTGGTATTCCAATTATTTTTTGTATAATGACTCTGTGTATGCCTTCTATTTTCTTTTGATGTTTCCTGCATCATTTAATATTTTCCTGTAGAATCTTTCACTATTGCTATTTGAGGTTTGAAATTTTTCTTCAATTCATGAAGCTTGAGAAAAACAGAGCATGTTTTTTGTCTCCATCTCTTTGGACATGCCATTGAAATATTTGATTTTGGCTTATTGAGCTGTCTTTGCAATCTTCTGTTTAGTTCCTTAACTTCATCATGTCTTCCTTTTACTCCATCTATTTGACATCAAGGGTAAGTTTCAGAGTCTCGATTGACATGTAATTTGGTCTTCTCTTTTCTTTTCTTTTTTTGTCTTTTTAATAACCTTTTGCTTCCCTCATGAATGATATCTTGGATGTTATGCCACAATTTGTCTGGTCTTCTGTATTTGTGTCTAATGCATTAAACCTACTCTTGAGATGATCTCTGAACTCAGGTAGAATACACTCAAGGTCATACCTTGGCTCTTGTACACTTGTTCTAATTTTCTTCAGTTTCAGTTTGGACTTGCATATGGGCAGTTGATGGTCTGATCCACAATCAGCACCTGGTCTCCTTCTGAAATTTGATGTTGAGTTTTTCCCTCATCTCTTTCCACAAATGTAGTTGATTTGCTCCTATATATTCCATAGGGTGAAGTCCATGTATATAGTCACTGTTTATGTTGGTGAAAAATTTTTTTTTCTATGAAAAGTTCATTGGTCTGACAGAAATCTATCATACTATCTCCAGCATCATTTCTGTCACCAAAGCCATATTTTCCAACTATTGAGCCTTCTTTGTTTCCAACTTTTGCATTCTAGTGACCAGTAATTATCAATATGTTCTGATTGCATGCTTGATCTATTTCAGATTGCAGAAGCTGGTAGAAATCATCCCTATCTTCATTTGTGGCCTTAGTGGTGGGAACATAAGTTTGAATAATTGTCATATTAATTGACCATCCTTGTACGTGTATGGATAGTATTCTACCACTGATGACATTTTACTTCAGGACAGATCTAGAAATGTCTTTTTTGATGATGAATGAAACTCCATTTCCATTTGTCATTCCCCTCGTAGTAAACTGTATGATTATCTGATTCAGTATGGGGCAGGCTAGTCCATTTTTGTTCACAATTTCTAAATTGTCAATGTTTATGCACTCCATTTCTCTTTTAATGATTTCTAATTTTTATAGATTCATACTAGGTACATTCCACATTCCAATTATTAATGGATGTTTATAGTAGTTTCTCCTCATTTTAACTTGTGCCACATCAGCAAATGGGGGTCCCTGGAGCTTTACTCCATTTTCATCACTAAGGTAGACTCTAATTTGAGGAAGCAACTCTGCCCCAAGAGTCTTTTGGCTGCATTCCAACATGGGGGCTTCATTTTCTGGCACTATATCTGACAGTGCTTCTCTATTATTCTTAGGGTTTTCAGCAGTCAGTATTTTCCAGAGTGGGATTACCAGGTCCTCCCATGTAGTCTCCCTTAGTCTGGAAGTTCGAATGAACCCTGTCCACCATGTGTTATCCTGCTGGTATCTGTAATACCAGTAGCATAGATCTCAGCCTTATAGCAACACTCAAGCCCCCACAGTACAGCAAAATGACAGATGTGTGGGGATATAAAAATAGAGAAGTTAAAAATAAGATGGGAAAAAGAAGCTATGTTTATATTAAAGTACTACCTGGCAATAATTGTTATAGAAATTATGAGAAATATGTCCAGGCATCATGGCACATAGCTGCACTCCCCACAATTTGGGAAGCTGTGGCAGGAGAATCACATGATTGAGGCCCGTGGCAGCTTGAGCAACTTAGCTTAAAAAAGTTGTTAAACTAAAATCAATAAGATAAACATATCTGAAGAATCTAAAAATATTTTGAAATTAAATAATATAGTTGAAAAAAATCTATCCCCATTGACGCATATTCAAGGAAATTTTAATCACACTGAGAACTGACCTGAAGATTAAAATAGAACTTATAAAAATATGAGCTGCATCTAAAGACATCATGAGGAAAAGTTTATAAAATTAAATGTTCATATCAGATAAAATGAAAGTACTCAACTCAGTAAACTAAGAAATCAGATAAAGAATAGGAAGTTAAACCTAAAGCCAACAGAAGTAAGGAAATAAGTTATTAGGAACTTAGTTAAAATTAGAAAACAACTAATAAGAGAAAATGAAAGGAAAATCTCATTCTTGGAAAAGACTGATAAATTTGTCAAATCTCTAGCTACACTGTCCAAGAGAAAAGAGAGAAGACACAAATTATGACAGAAGTAATAAAGCAGGACAGAATATTAGAAGCTAGGTAATACTTAAAATACAGTAATGGGATATCACAAAGCATTGTGTGCCCATAAATTCAATTTACCAATAAACTATATCAATTCCTTAAAAGACACCAACTACTAAAACTCAACCAATAAATAGATAATTTGAATAGACCTATAGCAATTAAATAAATTAACATTAAAATATTGTAAGCCATCAAAACTCTAGGCCTTTAAATTTTTATTGGTGAGTTGAGCATGGTAGCACACTCCTCTAATCTCAGAGACTAGAGATTCTGTGACAAGAAGATTTCAAATTCCAGTCCAGAAGATGCCTGCACAATTTAGACAGATCTCATCTCAAAAAAAAGTAAAAATGGGACTGAGAGATGAAGCTCAGTGGAAGAACACTTTGGTAGCATGTGTGAAGCCTTAGGTTCAACTTCTCTTTTCTAAAAAACAAAACAAAACAAAAAACCATTTTATTGAGGTATTCTCCCTAATATTTAAGAAAAAAATAATATAAATTTTGAAGTTATTCTCTCAAAAATAAAAGTATCCCTGTAGTATCAATCAGCTTCATGCTAGGTGGCCTCACCTATAACAAAAAGGGACTCTTTTGTAAAGTCATGGAAAGGACTATTCCAGACACTCAGGGACAGAAGTTTTGGATGCCATTGTTTAAGTAAATTTAAGTAACAAGACATAGCACTGGTTTAAGGAGTTCCAGAAGTTTAAGTAAGAAGTATGGGAGAAAGATGTGGCAGCCCACTCTTCTAATAATCCCCAAATCAATCAAACATTGAAAACCCTATGAATAGGAGAGAAGGACTGACATATTGCCAGGCATGGCACAATGTCAGGCAGTATTCCATTCTGTTGTAAGTAGGGTTGCTGTGAGTTGGACTGGATTCTATAGCACCTAAAACCACCACCACTAAGTAAGAAGCTAATGTATTCTTGAGTCAGTTAACTCAACATCAAAGAAAACTAGAATTAATTATGGAGAACTGAATGAACTGATGGAAGATGATTATGAGTTTTAATAATTTGATGCTAAATGTTGTTTTAACAATATAAGGAACTACTTTCTCTTTACAATTGATATATCCATAACATAGCAATTTTATATAATATGCTTTATAAGCAAACATTAAATACTTTTTGTTTTTACTACCTTTTCCCTCCACATCTTGGAAACTCTTATTGAAAATTCCTCCATGGCGGTAAATTTTTTTTTGCATAAGTTCAATAAAAACATCTCCTCCTTATAAAAGATTATTGGGAATATTTCTACTTACCAATGCTTTGGCTAGATGCCATATTTAAGAACGGTGTATTCTGAATAGGATATAATTAGACAGAATTATGTAAAGTAGACTTTATGGACCAATGCTTAAAAATACTTCCTGTGAAAGTTGGCTTGGTACCGAACAGAGTTAGAAGCTTTATAGGTAAGAAAGGAAATTCATACCCTGGCAGAAATAGGGACAATAGGATATGTGAGGGATGTCAAGAGGAAACTTCCTCACCCAAATCCAAACTCTGGTGATGTCTTAAACTTGATGTTTTAGCCTGAGGATCTTTTAGAAAGGAGATTAGCTTGGAAACCTTTAGAAATGACAATTAAAGAACGCTTTAAAAAATAAAAATCTTACAGAACAAATCCAAAAATACTGAGTCACTCTTCCTAAGGCTTCTACTTATGGATAAGAGTAGCCCTATTTTGTAAGTGAGAAGACTATTACCTTGGTTATCTTTGTTTAAAGGGAGAATGACTTTGGAAAATTTTATAATTTAATAGAAAACTGAGTTATCAGAATCTGTTCTCATTTATTTCCTTTAAGACACACTTCGTAGGTCTTTATCAGATTTTCAGTTATTTTGTTTTATTTGCTGCAACTCTACAAACAAGCATTTTCAATTTTTCACATATGTTCATAAAATAGCATCACTGGAAATCAAAACCTGAATATCCAAAGGAGTACTGGGCTTCAAGATTGCTTTGTAGATTGCCTTTTCTCCAAGGATCTAAAAAGTTCCTTTTAAGTGGCTCTGGATGCTTTGATACAAACTGAAACAACACATCACTGTAGTAGGTCAAGTCTGCCATCCTTCTCTCCTGGAGCTGCTGCTGTCTGGGCCATTCTGGAAGCTACCAGAACTGTTGTGTTTTCCATGGCTGCTCCAGAACATTCTTACTAAAATCTCCCTTAGATTTATACTACCAGCAGCAACACAGAGACGGTAAACTAGGAGCTTTATTGGATTGTCACTGCTGCCCTTACTTCACCACCTAAAGACATTTCAAGCTCAACAGTCATGACTGTTCTTAACTGCTGCATTTTAGACTCAGGAAACTGTGTTCATAGTCTGTTTTTCATTTTCATAAGAAAATATCAGTTTGCTCACACCTTTCAACAAATATTCTCCACTGCCAACTCTCAGCCATTGGTACTTTCACAAGAAAAAAATTCTGAAATGAAGAGTACAGACTAGTTTTGTTAAATTGCTATAGGAAAACCAGGTTTGTCAGTCAATACCACAGGATTGACAAAGATGGTCTTAATGATCTCTCATTTGATTGTATTTTACAGCCTTTTTCTTGATTGCACTCCCAGAGATCTCTTTTCTTAGCATTGTTACTTTAGGAAACATACTATTATTAGTGTTTTGTTTGTTTTTGTGTCTGTTTTGCAAATATTTGAGGTGTTAACCATTTTCAAAGGTCTTTGCCAGGTTCCCAACCAAGGTATATCTTTCTCAAGGACTTATGAGCAAGACTTATGAATTGTAATCATCAAGGAACATATACCCACCCCTACACCACTTCAATTTCTGTTGAAGAACAGGAGCCTATTTCTGTTTTGTTGTTGTTGTTGTTGTTGTTGTTTGTTTGTTTTTACTTTTTTATCAGTAATTTTTAATGTACAACTTAATGGATTTCATTATGATATTTCCATACATGCATTTCGTTGTACATTGTTCATAACTTCCTCCTTACCCTCTCATAACATGTCAATGCACTTAACACTTTATTTTGCAATTCAATGATTTTCATGATGTTTGCCTTTACTAGAATATGAGAATCTTGAGGAAATACTCAGATATATTTTTGGCTGATGCCTAATGGTTGGCACACTGAAGAACTTTAAGTGCTATTTTAAGTCTGCATGTAAGAAATCTACATGTTTCTTGTGATCCAGATGGGAACTAAATGAAAATATGTTCTATTTTCCATGTTTCACTTTGTGATGCTGAGTTGTTTTTGTTAGGTTCCATGGAGTCAGCGTCCTACTCATAGTGACCCTACTTTTAACAGGCAAAACTATTGTTAGTGCTTCTCTGATATTCATAGGATTTTCAGTGGCTGATTGTATCATAGTAGTGGATTGCTGGGTCCTTCTTCCAAGCCTAAAGCACCTAGTATTCCCAGGCAGTCTCCCATCCCTGCTTAGCTGGGATCTGAGGGGATCTGCATGTTTGGTGGTGGGTAGTAAAGATTAATCCTTATTACTGATAAGTGTAATCTTTAACCATTTTCAGAACAAGCCTTACAGTGTTTGAAACTGGAGATAATTATATCCTATTGTGATGGATTTAATGTCTTTTATATTATAAATTAAATACTAGGTGGTGGTGGTATTGTTGTTAGGTGCTGTCGAGTTGCCATCTGACTCATAGCAACTCTCACAGGGTTTTGAATGTCTGACTGTTTCAGATTTGCCTCGGGAGTGGATTGCCATGTCCTTCTCCCATTTTTGCGGTGCTGGGAATTGAACTCAGGACCTCAGAGACTGCAGAGCAGTGCTCTACCAACTGAGCTAAATCCCAGCCCAAATACTAGGCATAGTAATTTAAAATGTATTATTGTTGCTTCTTTTCCTCCACTGCAAATAAATAAATAAAATATAAACTTTCTTAAATGTGATTAAAATTAATCAGGTATATTTAAGAGAAATGTTAAAAGTAAAATGACTCAGCCTCAGTATTGCCTACTTTCTTTCACAATGATAGATCTTTTTCTCTGAGCATTCAATTTACTCTGCTCAACATAATTATATTAACATAAAAATTCATTATGGTAATTTAGAAAAACATGACTTACTTCATCTAGACTGTACTTTATATAAGTTCCTTTTTTGATTGTGGGCCACAGATATCTCTTTTCCTAGAAGAGTTATTTTAGAAAATTTATTATTACTATTTTTTTCTTGGAAAATATTTGATATGTTAACCTTTTTTAAAGCTCATTGCCAGGTATCCACCAAACAAATATCTTTCTCAAGGGCATGGGAGCAGAATGCTGTAATATTTTTGTTATGAACATAATTACAAAGGTCTAAATGTAACTTAATTTATGACTTTTTAATCTATTAAAAGTTATGAAATAATGTGGAAAGGCATTGACCACTGTGGTTACTCATACATATTTGTCTGACTGAGAAACTCTTGCAAAGTATCAAATACAGTTATATATGTATATACATTTATGCATAATATATATTTGTATAAGTATGTGTTGTTTTTGTTAGGTGTCATAAAGTCAGATTTGACTCATAGCAACCATATGTACAACAGAATGAAAAACTACCCGGCACTGGGCCATGCACATGATCTTATTATGTTTGAGCCCACTGATGCGGACACTGTGTTTCTACTCATTTTGAGTCATGCTGCATCACCAAATGGAGGTCCCAGGGGCTTTATTTCATACTTGTAATTAAAGTTGATTCTATTTTGAGGAGACAACTCTTCCCCAGTCATTTCTTGGATGCCTTCTAGCCTGGAGGACTAATTTTCTGGCTCTATACTTGACAGTGCTTCTCTGCTATTCATAGGGTTTTCAATGGCTTGTTATTTTGAGAGTGGGCTGCCAGACCCTTCTGTCTAGTCTGTCTTAGTCTGGAAGCTCAGCTGAAACCAACACATCATAGATGGCCCTGCTGGTATCAGAGATACTGATGGCATACATGTGTATGTATATAGATAGATAGATAGATAGATAGATAGATAGATAGACAGACAGACAGACAGATAGATAGTGGAAGGGATCAAAATAACAATAAATTAAAGTTTAAAAATAAAAATCATGCTTTCCCTTAAATACATTAAAGCATTTTAATAAGTTTGTGATACAGTTATAGTATCTGAAAACTTACAGATTTAAGGAATTGAAATGGATTAAGAGCTATATATTTTTAAAAACTATGTCTTTACTATTGTAACTGATTGTGGAACACATAAATTCTGTCCAGGCAGTGTTCTTTTAGGGATCTCAGTTACCCAAGATTATTCTAGATGTCACAATCCTCATCATGTAATTAAAAACTGTAACATAGGAAATTAATTTCAGAAACATCATAAATATATGTAGTCAGCAAAAGAATTAGCTGAGAATGCCACAATAACTATGATTAATAAAAGTAATCCTATGCATTTACGTATAGAAGATTAGAAGAATCTTTAGGATTCTGAAATAAACTTCTCATTCATCTTACTTAAAATAAGTTGAAACATTTTGCAAGGTATTATTGAATCTATAGTCTCTGAGAAAAAATTGTGGTTCGGAGGGAATTATGTTTTCCTTAAACTGGCTAGATCTGCATTCCATATTAAACAATTCATGTTCTCTCTACAACAGTGACAATTGAGATTGCCAATTTTTGTGTGTTTTGCAAGTTCTCTATTAAGCTGCACCTCCACCCCTTTACTTTTCCTTTTGAGACAGGGTCTTGCTAAGTGAAGCAGACTACCACTGATCTCAAATTTGTGATCCTCCTGCCTCCACCTCCCGAGTCACTGGGATTACAGGCATGTTCCACTACACCTAGCTCCAGCATTTTGAATCAAGACCTTTATTACATATTGAGGTAAATATTAATTTTGCTTATTCACTTGATAAAAGTTCCCTTTGAATCCAATGGCATCTTTAATTCTCATTGCTGAAGAAGCTTTACATTCAATGAGCATTATAACACACTGCCTTATGCTTATTTATTAACTTAGAAATAGATATTCTCTTTCTAAAATGTGCCACTGTTCGTCTTCAGTCTTTTTCCTATGAAGTCTTTGTTTCTGCTCTTCACATCCCTTGTTGCCCTTGCAACAGAGAGGATGATTTATGCTTATTCTTGTGGCAATGCTACAGTTTGCAGAATTATGGATGCCATACTACTTCCTCACAGCACCAGGAAATAGCTAACATTTCCACAGATATTTTAGGGATGATTGTTTTAAAATCCATTACCACGTGTTCTTTTGTAATTTATAGAGTCATATTTCTATGATGTTACTCTTACTTATTCCAGAACATTTGTCGACTATTGATATAAATTCAAACAATGTATCATGATTTTTTTTCTTTTCATCTAAATATGAAGAGTATTAAGGGAAAAAACTCTCTTAGTCTCCAGACTAAGAGTAATAAATTATTTAATTGTGGGGGTAGAACATTCAAGAGCATTTCATGTAAAAATAAACAAAGGTGGGGAAAATGGCCCATTTCTCTCAATTATTTTCCCTGAATTCTCCTGTAACAGTGATATTGAAGCCATTCCTAATTTTTCAGGAATTTTCCTAATAAACTATGTGTGGGAATTGACTCTCTAAAGCATTTCTTTTTTCAGAAACAAAATTTATCCAAATAAATTAATATGGAAGGGCATATTTTTTTCTTTATTAACTTGTAGGGTTTTAAAACCTGAGATAGTAGGATAACTGAATCAAAAATGATATCCATGATGTGTGTACGTATAAAAGGTTTTATTTTGTCAATTTTAACTGAATTAAATTTCCATCATTTCACTAATTTCTAGCACACACTTTTGAACAACAAAAGCCTGATAAAATTGTGCCAATAGCTCAAAATATTATGTATACTTATTTTATGTACTTATTTTATGTACTTATTTTATTAATGGGCTGGGGATTAGCTCTGTGGGTAGAGAGGTGCTCTGTACTCTCTGAGGACCTGGGTTCGATCACCAGCACTGTAATAATTGGAGAAGGATATGGCAGCCCACTTCCAAAAAAGCAATCCTCAAACAATAAACCATTGAAAACACTATGAAAGTCACTATGAGTAGGAACTGACTCAAAGGCACATAACAACAACAACAACAATTTTATTAATTACCTTAGGCACAAAGTAATCATAATGTAATAGATTGTTTTATGAGTATGGAGGTAATATTTCAAAAATATAGCTTGGAATGCATAATTATGACACAAGACTTTACTATTCTCATTCATTCTCTGAGAAATATTCTATAAGAGCAAAAGAAACATCTTTTTATATTACTATTTTTATAATTTAATCTTTCATGGAATTCACCTACATCTTCTCTAGAGTTTATTAGTATGAAGTCTGACATTGTTTGGGTGTAAAAGTACGGTAAATTTATAATCACTATCAAGTAATTTTGTCACTGTGGAGCAGTAAACTCCTGTACCAATTATATTCAGCTGAGTACACAATAAAAATTTCAGGCCTACCATTACCAATACTAGACCTTATAAGAGCAAATAAGTGTTCTAGGTGTCATAGTCACTGTATACCATATGTGTTTTAATCATGTCTTTAAATTGTCTTTTGGTTATATTTTCAGACTAATTTTTCACATCAACAATGTCCATGGGCTTGAGTTATCAAATACAACAAGTTGAACTAGCCTTTCCCCATTCACAGAATATTCATCATGTCCCAAAATGTCAAAATATTTTTACCTACTCTTTTCAAAAACTGATTTATCATGCTCTTGGGAAGGAAGAATTAAGTTCCCTCTCTGTAGCAGAAAATAAAATCAAACTGATATTTTAAGTTTATGATCATAAAATCTATAATACTGAATTTCACCTTGCCTGTTCTGTTTCATTACATAGTGATTTTTGTATCATAATGAGTTATATGTCATATGGTTTTTTCCTGAAAAACAAAACTTAAAACTTAATGAAAATATGACACTTTACTTAGAAGCAATCTAATCTAAACAATTTCACATTTTTTCACACTTAACAATAGTTCCCCCTGCATTCAGAAGGCCATAGCTGGGATTATATGCAAGAGTAGTGAATCAACTTTTATTTTTATTCCATAATCATTTCAAATATATCTTTTTTCTTCAATCCAATAATTAATAATGGCCTTAAAGGAAGAATGGCTTCTTCCCTACAAAAGACAGTGAAGCAGCTAACATAGAATTTCATAAAATTTTCCTGAGCATCGTAACAGCAATAGTTCAATATATGGAGGCATTTCTGTGTGCACTTGGCCTTTACCACTATTTCCACTCTAAATTTCTCTTTGGTGCATGGCAAGTGCAATATCCAGGAGAAAACAGAGAAGCTGAATAATGATGATGCATTCATTTTAGGAGAGTGAAGAACCAGTGGTTATAACTTAATGTTTAACAAAGAAGCATAAGTGATGATGCATAGAAATATATGTGCAACTCTGAATTATGAATTCTCTAATGAATAAATTGCCTGCAGCCCTATCTCTGAGGCATCCAATCCTGTCAGATCTTGGAAGCTAAGCATGGTTGGGCCTGGTTAGTTCTTGGATGGGAGACTGCCTGGGAACACCAGGTGCTTTAGGCTTGGGAGACAGACCTGGCAATCCACTTGCAAAAATCAATCTGCCATTGGAAGTCCTATGAACAGCAGAGAAGCAACAATAATGTTTCCCCTGTTGTATGTAGGGTCGCTATGAGTGGGATACCAACTGGACGGCACCTAACAACAACAATGACAACAGTGAATAAATTGGGCTGAGGTTACTCAATTGGGAGAGTGCTGCTCTATGCGCTCTGGGGTCCTGGGTTTGATCCCAAGAACCACAAAAATGGGAGAAGGACCTGGCAGCCCACTCCCTAAGCATTCCTGAGACAATTAGACATTGAAAACCCTATAAATAGCAGAGAAGCACTGGCATGGTGCTGGGCAAGGAATAGTGGCCAGGAGTGTTTCATTCGGTTGTACATATAGGATCTCTATGAGACCCACCCAACCCAACTCAATGGCACCTCACAACAACAATGAGTAAATTAGTTGTAATTTTGAAATACATTCTCTTGAATCACTAAAAAGACACAAAAGGGATGTTTCTCTAGTGATGTCTTCTGAGTGAGGGAGGGTATTTTATAGAAGATAAGTCATTTTAATGCCTGTGGCCTTACTCTGTCAGATCTCCAAAGTTAAGCAGATGTGGGCTTGGTTAATACTTAGATTGGAGACCATATGGGAGCATTAGGTGCTGTAGGCTTGGGAGAAGGACCTGGCAGCCAACACCCAAAAAAAACAATCAGCCATTAAAAACCCTATGAATAGCAGAGAAGCACTGATTCAGTGCTGGGCATGGCACAGTGTTGAAGAGCGTTTCATCTTTTGTATGTGGGATCACTATGAGTTGGACCCAACTCCAGGGCAACTAAGAAAGAAAAACAAGTCATCTTAATACTGTGAATAAACTTTAAACAAACATATGTACATGATTTACTTAACTATTTATCCACTTATTTTTGTAGTCCCAGGATTGAATGCTGGGCCTTATGCATGTTTTATAAGCACTATAACATTGAGCTGCAAACCCACCCTATTTTTCACATTTTATTTTAAGACAGAGTCTCACTAAATTATGCAGACTGTGTCTGTCCTTGAACCTAGTATCCTTCCCTCTCCTCCTCCAGAGTTGCTGAGATTATAGACATGGAACACTCTGCCCATCTGTTCTTATTGTCCTGTGCCTATCTATACATGATTTTAAGTATATTTGTGAATATTCTATTCATTGGATAGCACATACCTTTGAGATTAACTAAGAAGCATTTTATATACTAGTGACAATAATTAAATATAATATGCTCATGTTATTTCTGTATGTATCTGTCTGTGATTGATAAGGTTGCAGTTTCAAGAAAGTACTTTAATTCAACATAAACATTGACATGTTGAAATACTGAAAAAATTATTTAATGTAGTTTACATATTTAAAGTCTACAACCCCAGTGCTCTGATGTCTGATCCCATTTGTTCTCAGAAGCTAAGCAGGGTCAGGCCTGATTAGTCTTTGTGTGGGAGACCTCTTGGGAATACTGAGTGCTGTAGGCTTGGGAGAAAGACTTGGGAGCCCACTCAAGAAATAAGCAGCCACTGAAAACCGCATGCATAGTAGAGAAGCACTGACAATAATACTGGGCATGGCACTGTGCTGGGTAGTGTTTCATTCTATTGTACATCAGGTAAATTAGAATTGCTCCCAACTTGACAGCATACTTAGCAATAACATACTTAAAGAAATAATGCACTCTAAAAATATGTTAAAATGAGAATACAATTTTTATTAAAGTGTCTTATGATTTTGAATCACACAGTTGGAATTTATGTCCACATATGTTGGAAATTCCTTAACTGATCCTCATAATTCTAAATTATGTTGCAATTAATTACAGATCCATCAATAATTAGTCTAATGTATAACATGCAATTTGAATCTGGTTTTCTCATCCATAAATTAAAAGTGTGAGAATATATGAACTATAAAGATCCGCATGATCTACAAGTGCTATTCTTTATGTCTGTGAATTCCATGAATTGAGAATTGAGAAATACAAAGAGACTAAAAGTATATGTACTTTTCATAATTTGCCACTTTATTTTAATATTCCTATTATTACTTAAAAATTCAAAATAATGTCTAAGAGAAATAAGATGAAATTTGCTAATGGTATTTATTTTTAAAAATGAAAGACAAACATGAAGTTATATTATTTAAAAGGTTCATGCTTTCTCTTGTTCCAAACATACACATACACACATCTACCAATATACATGCACCAACATACACACCTCATGTGCACATAGACACTTGACCTTAGATAAACTCACATATCTAACAGTATTTCCCACTGTAAATTTTACTTTTTGACTAGAGAAAGAACCTCAAAATATTAAGGCCAAATATACTATGCTTTTTTTTCTTTCTTTTACACTTTTTAAAGAATTTTTAAAATGTTGGCAGGCATGGTGGCGCATGCCTGTCATCCCACTGGCTTGGGAGGCTGAGGCAGGGGTATCACAAGTTCAAGACCAGAGGCAGTCTGCATAACTTAGCGAGACCCTGTCTGAAAAAGTAAAAAAAAAAAAAAAATGGGCTGGGGGTGCAGCTCAGTGGTCCAGCACTTGCAAAGTATGCAAGTGCAAGGTCCTGGGTTCAACCCCCAGTACTGCAAAAAAAAAAAAAAAAAAAAAAAAAAATTTTAAAAATATGTTATAAAATCAATCTGTAGATGTTATAGACAAGGTACACTTTTGTTAATTTTAGAAACAATTAGATACCTCTATCCTACTTTGTATCAATGCTATGCAAAGCTGCATCAATTTTATATTAAAAATTCCTATAAAACTAGATTATACAATGTACATTTTTTCCCACAAACAGAATATGTAATTAAAAATGTGGCCAGAGCCTGGCGTTGGGAGGCAGAAGCCAGAGGATGGCAAGTTCAAGATCTGAGGTAGTCTGTGTAAGTTAGGAAGACCTTATCTCAAAAATTTAAAAAATGGTGTGGGGGCACAGCTCAGTGGTACAACATTTGTAAAGCATAAAACCATGAGGCGATGGTTTCAACCTCCATTATCACAAAAAATAATTTAAAAATGTGGCCAGATTGATAAAAATATCCTCTATTGACTAAAAGAAGAAAATGCAAATCTAATTCAAATGAATACAATTTCAATCTGGACAGCAAATCATTTGAATAGATAAAAAGCTTAGAGTCATAATATCACAAAACACACAAAGAAATAAAATAAGTAACAGTAAAACCAGAAAGAACTACAGAATATTTTCACAAATCTTTCTGTTACAGGCATTATCAGATTTAATACATTAAAAAAAAACTATGCATACTCTGCAATAATGGAAAAGAGAGCCTTTAACATAAAAGTTAAGACAAAGAAAGTAGCAAAAAGTCAAGCTGAATGAGAAACATGAGGAATCTCAAAGTTAATAAAGGAATAATTAAAATGAAAAAAGCACAATAGGCCTCCAACACATTTGCAAATGATGTTAATCAACTAGATCAGAGATTACACAAACATACAACACAGGGAAGCATTAATGTTGAAAATGTGGAAAGTTGATTAATATTTATGGAAGGCAGAGTTACTTGATATCATGCTAAAACACAATGAAATCTTCATTCAAATTCATTGAAATGAATGCCTGGCGTGGTGGCACATGCCTGTAATCCCAGGGACTTGGAGGTGGAGGCAGGAGGATTGCAAGTTCGAGACCAGAGGCAGTCTGTGTAATTTAGCGAGACTCTGTCTCCAAAAAAAAAAAAAAAAAAAAAAAATTATTGAAATGAGAGAAAACATGAAAGATAAAGAAGACTTTTGAAAACTACATAGTAACAGAGCTGACCAGGAATGACTAGAGAGGAAAATATCTAGACTGGTACATAGATGATAGATAGATAGATAATAGTTGGATAGGCAGGTGAATAGAAGAAAGACTGATGTATTCACATGCTTGTAATTGTTATATAAAACACAGGGTAAAAATTCTTACTAACAGTGGAAATAGAAAACATGAGAAAAACTAGAATGATCAGATCATTTTCTCCAATGTATTTTACACATAATTTAACTTTGGAGACATGCAAATATTCAATGTATTTAAAACATACTTTTTACAAAGTTACCCTACATTTAACTGATGTCAATTTATATCACCACATGTATTAATTTTCTGTTGTCAAATAAATTATTCACTTAAAACAAAACAAATTCATTCTCTTATATGTCTGTAGATCAGAAGGCTGGTACAGGCATTCCTGGAGTAAAATATGGCAGGCTGTGAACTTTCTGAAGGGCTAATGGTAAAATCACTTGCCTATTTATTTGTTATTGACTAAACTCAATTCCTCGAAGTGGTAGGACTTCAATCTCTTTTCTTTTATTGTTGTTTGTTTGTTGGTTTTTTATTGTTGTTGTTTGCTGGCTATAAGCTGATTTTTCCAGCTTCCACAGGTGGTATATTCTTTGTCATATGGCTCCATTCATCCATCACCTGTGTCAGACCTTTCTATTCTCTCTCCTGCCTCATGCTTTCTATTCTAAGAACTTCTATGATTCTTTTAAACCCACTTGGATAATCTAGAATATCTTCCTATTTTAAGGCTTTGAAAGTTGGCAGATTATTAACCTTTCTTAATTGCACCTGTAACTTTCACTCCCTCTTGCAACTTGAGGTAACACAGTAAAATGTTCTTGGTGACAGGAGAGATTTAAAAGACATCAAATAACTAACAAGTTCATGGTTAGATTTTATAAAATATACAAGAAAGTATTCTTAATAATTGTTTTAGATTTAAAAAATGTCCACATTGTCCAGAGATCCATACTTAACTGCAACAGGATGAAATGGCATGATGTCTGGGTGCTGACTTAAAATATTAAAAGAAATAAACTGGATATGCTGATTTACAATTGTAATCCCAGTGACTCAGGTGGCTGAGGCAGGAGGATAACAGGTTTGAGGCCAGAGGCAGCCTTGTGCAAGAGAGAGATGATGTTTCAAAATAAAATATAAAAAAGTGGGATTGGGAATATGGCCCTATGGTAGAATAGTTGCTTAGCATGTGCAAGCCCCTGGGTTCAACTCCAGTACTGGAAAAAAAAATACTAAGGAAAAGAAATTAACAGAGCTACAAAATTTTCATAAATTGTGAAATTAAGTTATAGTTATATGATATTTATTACATTATCTATGGTTACATATATTTCTGATTTTCATAACAAAATTTTTAAAAAAGCATTTGCTATGAACACATGATTCTAATAGATTTGGGAATGCTTGTGATAAGTGCCTAGAAAAATATACCTTCTCAAATATGCCACGCAAATAGGAAAGCCACATGTAAAATAACCACCAATGTACTTGAATTACAAGTACGAATCTTCCCACAGAGATAACAGTAGACTTAAGCCATTTCTTCGTGAGTACAATAAAGCATTCATGGCACATATATCTTCGATTTTATACAGTATCTTCCACAAATGTGAATGAGATGAAATATCACCTGCTTTTCCCAATGATGTCAGCAGAACTTTGAAAGCAAGAAAGGAAGGGGAATATATGAAATGAAAAATATGTGCCAACTTCATTTAAAAATATATGAACAAAGGTTGCAAACAAATAATTGTGAAAAGATACTGTCAGGCCATGAAAGAATTTTGAAACCCTTGCCATGTAAGTTTGCTTTTAGGGGCAATATTTTATGAAATCTGGGCTAACTTGCTACCTCACACTACACATAAATCCACTTTATTCTATTAGACTTAACTGTGAATGGCAAAATGAATTGTTTTAAGTTATAAAATAACATCATTATAATGTAACTTTTATGCTATGTGGTGATTTCAGGGCTGAATAGTATAAAATATTAACTCAGAAGACAAACTATTTCTTAAACAGGGTAGAAAAGCAGAAAACACAGAGAAAAATATTGATGTGACATTTATATTTAATTAAGACTTTCCGATCCTCAAATTATAACAGAAAGTTTCACTACTTGGAGAAGATATCTCAAACACATAAAAGTGATAAGTTCATTATTGCTTTCTAGATTATATAAAGAAAACCTAAATTCAAAATAATAATACTAATAATACTAATAAAAGTAATAATAATAAACAAAGGAGATAAATACCTGAATAAACACTTCAAAAAAGAAGAAATACATTGAAAATGAATATACAAGATGGGATCAAGTACATTAATATTCAAGTATGTACATTAAATCAATATACTAAATATATAGAATTTTAAAAAATCACTGACAATACCAACTATTAAAGAGCATGAGAAAGGACAAAAATATTTATCCAACATTCACAGATGTACACATTTTGTGAAATACCTATCACAGTCTAAATATAGC
>VMDO01028128.1:0-24501 GCA_007922755.1 Pedetes capensis
CTCGGTGAGGTCTGAGGAGTCATTGCAGCTGGCTGGGGTTGAAGAGAGAAGCGTGTGATTGGCTGCTGGGCGGGTGTATGTTAATGAGTTCCACCTGGAAGGTTTCCCGGGGAAAATGATCTTCTGAACTTTGTCATTTGACAAATCGTTATGAGATGTAAAATGTATAAAAGGGCGCTGCGACCAGGGGAACTCCCTTGGTTGGGCGAAACGCACACGAGAAACATGGAGAAAGACAAACCCCTTAGGCGCCCTCAGTGTAAAGTGTGAGGTCTCGGTGGACCAAGCAGAAGCGGCGGTATGAGAGCAAAGGCTATACTTTCAGGGATCATTTCTATAGTTTGCTACTAGAGAAGTTTCTCTGACTGTGTATGGTACTGGAGTCCGCAAGGAGGAGATGGAGTGTTTTCTTCTGAGCGTGAAGTTGGCTCTTGGGGTTGTTTTTCCATGACTTCCTTTTGCCATTGATGATTGTTCTACTCTCCTTCGGGAGAGTAAGAGGGAGAGAGCACAGTCTGAGTGGCCTCCGTTCTTATGTCCAGTACAGGAAAGACACTGTGTTGTATCACTTGTGGCCTCCGTCTCTCTGGAGGTGCATGCTTCTGTCCAGGTGAGGTGTGATGGGGGTTCGTGAGTCCTTCCTTGCCAGTCAAAACTTCAGAGTTACGTGGCATATTCAGTCTGTGGCTTTGATAGGTGTTAGGCCTGCCGTTTTGTGTTTTGGTCCCTTGTTTTGCATCAAGCTATATTTGGGGGTAAGGTAGGTTCTTCTAGTGGTTAGGGTTAGCCATTTGTTCTGTCCTCCCCTTCTGTTTTGTCTTTTGGCGTGTTTGACACCAGCTCTCCCTACCTGTTGCAAGCTTTCTATGAACTGGTAGTCCTGCCTTGGTCTTCCAAACTACCCCCACTCCAAGCATGTGCCACCAAGCTTTGCCTCCATTCACTTTAAATTATTCATTGCATTTTGACATTCACACTGGTAGTGCTGGGCGTTGATCTGTTTTGTGAACTCATTTCGTTGAACGAATCTTCAGACTTCAGGGGTGCAGGGCATTGTGCTTTGTGGGTATTAGGGACAAAGGCAAAGTGGCACCGAATGGAACTGCTTAAGGATGATGCCTAAATTGTTTTTAAAAAGTTATGATTGGCTACTGCTGCTTCGGTAGTCAGAAAACTTACTGCCCTCACTGCCTGCTTGGAGTGACCTCTTCGCTGATTGCCCCAGACAGGGTGATGGACTCTCTTTTCACTGACTATAAATGTAGCTGAGCTTCCTTAATAAAGTTAGTTCTTTGTTCTTTCCCTTCCCCCTCCACTGGAGACTGCTGTGTGTTTCTTGCACTTCCACGCACTTACTTTTCTCCAGGTGTGGAGGTCTAATCGCCTGCGACTGGACCTGACAAACGGTGTCTTTTCTATGTTATTAATCCCTTTTACGTTAGTGTTCTCCTCCTAACACAGTGTCATTAACCCCTCTCACGCCTTGCCATGATTGAGAACCATTTTAATTCATTGTGTAGTATACCAGAATGTGATGAAATGCTTCCGTGTGATTCTCTGTAACATTCTCAATGACTAATCATATACGGTGGCCTGTTGTGTGTCCGCGTGTAGCCTTTGAAGCCTTTGAAGCCTAATGAAGCCTTTCTTTTTTATCCTTAAAAAAATTGAAGCGATATGTACAGAAATTTTAAACCCAGACATGATGGCACATGCCTGTAATCCTAGCTCTTCTAGAGGCTGAGGCAGGAAGATCTCCACTTTGAGCATAGCTGGGACTGCAATAGGGGATTCCATCTTTAGATAGATATAGTTGTTGTTAGGTGCCGTTGAGTCATTTCTGACTCAGCCACCTTCATGGGGTTTTCAATGGCTGATTGTTTTGGGATTGCCTTGGGAGCAGATTGACATGTCTTTCTCCCATTTTTGCGGTGCTGGGAATTGAACCTGGGACCTCAGAGACTGCAGAGTGGCACTCTACCAACTGAGCTAAATCCCAACCCAAACAGATAGATAGGAAAAATAATTCCTCCTGATATGTTGTTGTTAGGTGCCATGGAGTTGGCATCCGACTCATAGTGACCCTATGCACAACAGGCGAAGCACTACTGTCAGTACTTCTCTGCTATTCATAGGGTTTTCAATGGCAGATTGATTTTTGGGAGTGGTCTGCGGGGTCCTTCTCCCAAGCCTACAGTATCTGGGGTTCCCCGGTGGTCTCCCATCCAAGTACTACCAAGGCCCAAGCTTCAGAGATTTGATGGGATCAGTCGCCACATTGCTACAGCTGCAGGCTTCCCCCTGACATTGTTGTTGTTGTTGTTGTTGTTAGGTGCCGTTGAGTCGGTATCCGACTCATAGCGACCCTCATAGGGTTTTCAATGGCTGACTGTCTCGACGTTTGCCATGGGAGTGGATTGCCAGGCCCTTCTCCCAAAGCCCCTTCCAAATTCCCAGGGCTTCCCTTGACCCAGGGCCACTGTCCCCACCCCGACACGGTCCACTTATCGCTGAGGAGCCGGGTCACTCCTGCCTCCAGCTCCTCAGAGCACAAGCGGGGTCACTGTGGCACCTGGCACCCATCCACAATGTCTCTCATGATCTGCCACCTGCCAACCCTTTTCCCTCCTAGTCATAGTCCCACCAGCTCTGTTTCACTGATTTGGGGGAAAGGCAGGTTCTGTTTCATGCCGTCTATTGCCAACATTTTTTGGGGGTACTGGGGGTTGAACCCAGGGCCTCGCGCCTGCATGCTCTGCAAGTGCTGGACCACTGAGCTGCACCCTCAGCCCATTTTCTACTTTTTGAGACAGGATCTCGCTAAATTACGCAGACTGCCTCTGGTCTCGAACTTGTGATCCTCCTGCCTCTGCCTCCCGAGCCGCTGGGATTACAGGCGTGCACCCCCGCGTCCGGCGGTTTGCCAACATTTTTAAAGAAGTTACTGTTCAGTTTTCTGTTCCCTGCCTCTTGCTCACTTTCTCCCCACCCCAAACTGGCAACCTATTCAGTCCTTGAAAACACTATACGTAGCCCCGTGCCGAGGCACACACCTGTAATCCCAGCGACTCGGGAGGCTGAGGTAGGAGGATCATTGAGTTTGAGACCAAAGGCCCCCGAGTCCCATCTCAAAAATAAAAAAAAAAAAATAAAATAAAAAATGGTCTGAGGTGCAGCCCAGTGGTAGAACTATTGTGAGGCCCTGGGTCTACCCCCAAGTACTGCCAACAAAATCCCAAACAAAACACTGCACTATAGACCCTGTAGCAGGCAGGCAGGTAAACACCCTCCTAGCCTATCCCCCACCCCAAGATGGGATTTAGCTCAGTTGGCAAAGTGCCGCTCTGCACTCTCTAAGGTCCTGGGTTTGATTCCCAGCACCACAAATATGGGAGAAGGACGTGCCAATCTACTCCCAAGGCAATGTCTTGCCCCCCTCCTCCTGCCACACTCTGTGTCTGTATCTCTTTCACACACAGAAACACACATATACAGACCTGTCCTAAGAACAGGTAGGACATGACATGGAAGGATCCTGGAACATGACACAAAGTGAGGATGCAAATGTGTTGAGAAGCTACAGTCATGTGGGGAGAAGACACCAGGGCTGAGGAGGCTGTTAGTCACTTTTCTCATAGCAGTGACAAATCTCTGATAGAAACAATTTATGAGAGGAAAGATTTTATTTGGCTCAGGGTTTCTGAGGGTCAGTTCATGGTTTCTTGGCCCCATGGGCTTAGGCAGAGGAGTTTCTTCACCTCATTGTGGACAGGAAGTCAAGAAAAGGGACATGATAGACTCTCAATATTTCTGTTCTGTTCTGTTCTGTTCTTTTAGTCCAAGCTGTCCTGGAACTTGCTATGTAGCCCAGGCTGGCCTTGAACTCTCATCAATTCTCCTCCTTCTGCCTCCTGCATGCTGGGATTACAAGCACGAGCCACCACACCCAGCTTAAAGTACTGGATTTTTTAATAAATTGAATTCCTGCCACGTTGCAGCTCCATCAGTGCCCAAATCAGTAAAGGTAGACTCTGAAGGGATGTTTTGTTTTTTTTTTAAACAGACCATATAAGGCAGCTAATTATGGGTTAGATGGGGGTCTCTACTGAGAAATCTGTGACTCGATCTAAATGTTTTTAAATGTGAATCTTTTCTCTCTCTCTCTCTCTCTCTCTTTCTCTCTCTTTTTTTTTTTTTTTTTGGTGCAGTAATCGGTGGTTGAACTCGGGGCTTTGAGCATATTTTGCAAGTGCTCTATGCCTAAGCTGAAGCTTCCAGCCTCTTTTTAATTTTTTATTTTGAGACAATGTCTTGCTAAATTACACAGGGTCCCTCTGGCATCACAATTGCTATCCTGCCTCCATCTCCCAAGTTGCTGAGACTACACTCATGCACCTCCACACCTGACCTTTTCTCTTTTCTCTTTTCTCTCTTCTTTTCTTTTCTTTACTTTTCTTTTCTTTTTCTCATTTAAAAAAAAAAAGTTCAGTAGGTTAACAAGGCTGGCCTGGTACTGTGTTGTCCAGGCCTTGAACTCTTATCAGTCCTTCTTCCTCAGTATCCCAAGGGCTGGAATTACAAGCATGAGGCACCACATCCAGCCTAGAGTATTCTGCTTTTTAATAAATTGAATTGCTGGCTCTTTGCATCTCCACCACAGTGGCAGGTGTGGAGGCGCTAGAGGGGCTGAAGGAGTGGGGATGAGAGCCTGGAGGCTAAAGGGGGGAGAGGACAAGGACAGAATCAGTAGCACTGGCTGGTGGTTGGCTGGCCTGGGGAATCGCGTTAAGGTGCTAACCAGAGATATAGACCACAAGGTGGTACATTCTTTCTTGGATGTTGAAAGTATACGGGGAAATCTTCTTAAAGTTTGGACATGCACAAACCTTGAGCAGGGGCCTAATTTTTTCCTTGATTTTGAAAATGCCCAGCCTACAGAGTCGGAGAAGAAAATTTATAATCACATGAATGTAGCATTAAAGGACACAGAAGGTGAGCTGGTCACCACGGTGCACACCTGTAATCCCAGCTATGTGGGAGGCTGAGGAAGGAGGATCACAGATTAGAGGCCCCAGGCATCTTGCTCAATTTAACAAGACCCTGTCTCAAAATAAAACATAACAAGGTCTGGGGTGTCCCTCAGTTGTCAAGCACTTGTTTATCGGGCATGAGGCCATGGGACAACTCAGTACTGGAAAAAAAAAGTGATGGAGAAGGCATCCTGGGGGACTTGGAAACTGTACAGAGGAGCTGGCCATGAAATACAAAAGGTAATCCAGCATTTAGAAGATGAGAAGTTGCATGAGAAGGCAGGGGTTAGTGGTTCCACTAATGGGTGCTATGGTTCGATTATGAAATGTCCCTCACAGTCTCATGTGTTTGAATGCCTGGCCCCAATTGTTGATGCTCTTTTGTGAGGCTGTGGAAACTCTGGAAAGTGGACTGGCCTGGAGAAGTAGGCCTCTGGAGGTTAGTCCTTGGGAGTATATTCTGCCTGTCTGTTTCTTCTTGTGTTCTTGGCTTCCTGGCTTGCCTTGGGGTGAACTGAGCTGCTCTGTCACACCTTCCCCACCTTGATGGACTGCACCTTCTGAGACTGGAAGCCAAAAGAAATCTTCCCTCCTTTATGTTGTCTGTATCAGGTATTTTGGTGACAGCAGCGAAAGCAACTACTGGTTAATACAGTAGGCAAATTCAAGAAATTGTAAGTATTTTGTCAAAGGTTAGGAGTGGCATTAAGAGGCCTTCTGGGGGGTCTTGGCCATTGCCCCATATCCTCCACCCAGCATACAGAGTGAGGACAGGTTCTTGCTAAATATTTTGCAGAAATTCTTCATTTCACACTCTGGTTTGACAAACTCCAGATGATAAATCCTGCCGTAAGGATGATTACAGCTACTATAAAAGAACGTTGAGCTGTGTAAGGATTAATCATTTTCCAACAGCATGAGAAAATGAAGTGAATAATGAATTGATGAATCAAATGTCTTGGTTTTATGCTGAAGTGACTCTGATAGTATCTTCAGCGATGCTATGAAAAAATTTGTATCAGAAATATAATTTTACCAATAGAAATTCCACTGATTATTTAAGTACCATGGCTAGTGTATGTAGTCATGCTGGGGACACTGGAACACAGACATAGATTTAGAAAGGAAGAGACAGGGTCATTTGGGCTGAGGGTGACCAGGGGAGTCATCATACTCTAGGAACATGGACATCCAAGGGTGGTATTTGCCAAAACTTCCAAAACTGTTTTGAATGTTATATCAAAGTTATTGAGGACTGACCTCCTAAAACTGTGCAAGGTCTTCTAAGTGCTCCTCAGGTACACAACAAAATATCTCAATGACAAGACTACATCCAAGCAAATGAAACTCATGCTGCAATAGCAGTTCTGGAGTAAGTACCTGCTGCAGCTGGCAGACAGTATTCTGCAGTGACCAAGAAAGCACATTTTGTAGTGATTGCGTTTTGTTTGTTTGTTTGTTTGGTTTGTTTTGTTTTGTTTTGTTTTTATGAGATAGGCTCTTGCTGTGTAGCCCCAGCTGTCCTAGAACTCACTATGTACACTAGGCTGGCCATGAACTCATGTTGATCCTCCTGCCTCAGCCTCCCAAGTGCTGGGATTGCAGGTGTGGCCACCACGCCTGGCTGTGAAGGCAATTCTTATCTCACTTACTCTTGCTTGTAGTCCTTTCCTCTTTTTACTTTTCCCATTTTTTCGAAGTCCCTGGGGGGTTGAACTGAGGACCTCATGGATCCCGAGCAAGTGCTCCACCACTGAGATGTACCCCCCAGCCCCCTTTTCATTTTTTATTTGGAGTCCGGGTCTTGCTAAGCTGTGCAGGCTGTCTCTGGCCTCCAACTGAGAAACCTCCTCTCAAGTAGCTAGGATCACAGGCATGGGCCATGGCACCAATGCTTTTCCCATGTATTAAATAATGTCCTTATATTTAAGACTTGTTTTCTGTGCCCAAATCAATAAAGGTAGACTCTGAAGGGATATTGCCTTCAAACAGGCCATCTATGGCAACTAATTATGGGTTGCATGGGGGTCTCTACTGAGAAATCTGTGACTTGATCTAAATATTTTAAAATGTGGACCTCTCTCTCTCTCTCTCTCTCTCTCTCTCTCTCTCTCTCTCTCTCTCCCCCTCTGTCTCGCTCTCTCTCATCACTATCTCTCTTGGGTGGCTGAACTCAGGGCTTTGAGCATACTTTGCAAGTGCTCTATGCCTAAACTGCAGCGCCCAGCCCCTTTTTAATTTTTTATTTTGAGACAAATTCTTGCTAACTTATTCAGGCTGCCTAAGGCCTCAAACTTGTGATCCTTCTGTCTCTGCCTTCTGAGTTGTTGGGATCACAGGCAGGCACCACTGCTCCTGGCCTCCCCCTTCCTTCTCTACCCTCCCCTCTTATCCCTTCCCTGTTCTCTGCTTTCTTCTCCTCTCCTCTCCTCCTCTTCTTTTTGTTAAATTTGTTTCTATACCTGGTCTCTGTATGTACCAAGGCTAATCTGGAACTTGCTTTGTCATCCAGGCTAACCTTGAACTCACAACCATCCTCCTGACTCAGCCTCCAGAGTGCTGGGATTACAGGCATGCACCACCATGTCTGGTTTTAAAGGTGGATATATATTATTTTTAAAAATTAATGTTTAATATTGCTTCTCTTGCATAACACAACCACCTATTCTCCTAGTTAAAAACACTTAATGAAGCCAAACATAGTGGCATATGACTGTAATCCCAGAAACTTGAGAGGCTGTGGTAGGATGATTGCAAGTTCAGGGCCAGCCTGGGCTATATAGTGAGTTGAAGGACAGCCTGAGCAATGTAGCAAGATCCTGTCTCAAAATAAAAATTAGAAAAGGCTGGGGATATAGCTCAGTGGGAGACGATCTACCTGGTATATTCAGTGCCCTGGGTTCAATCCCCAGCACTGAAACAAAAACAGCAACAAAGAACCCTCAGAAATCTTATTTTCTTCTGTGATTTTTTTCATGTGCAGCCAAAATGAAAACGTTTAAATTGAATGTGTTGTATGAATCGTATCCAACAGAAACATTTCTAAAATTACTCAGACTTTCACTTAAAGATTTAAGTTTGTATTTTGATTTTTTTTTCCTGGTAAGGATGTATGTTGTATGTTTAACCTTTATTCACTAATGTTAAAAGTTGTGATGTGTGCATAATGTTACATATGCATGTTCATGTTTAAAAAATGGCTGTTGGTAAAAGAAAAATCAGCTTTCATTTTTAAAGCAGTTGAAGCCGAGAGCTGGACATGGTGGGACACGCCTCTCATCCCAGTGATTCAGGAGGCTGCAGCAGGAAGCATAGCTGGGGTTTCAGGCATTCACCCCAGCACCCAGGGAATATTCTTATAATCCTTCTTTTGAATTCTTTGTGTGGGTTTCCATCGAGCTCACCGTCATTTTCATCCATTTTGGGTAATTGTTAACTCTGGAGGAGTCATGTAGCCTTGTTTTTTCACATTTGTTGTTGTTTGGTGCCATTGAGTCGGGTCTGACTCACAGTGTCCTTATGTACAACCGAACAAAACACTCCCCAGCACTGTGCCATGCCCGGCACTATTGTCAATGCTCCTCTGCTATTTGTAGGGTTTTCAATGGCAGATTGGTTTGGGAGTGGGCTGCCAATTCCTTCTCCCATTCTTCAAATTTATTCTGGTTTTTTTTTTTTTTTTTTCGTTTTTCTTTTTTGTTGTTGTTGGTACTTGTGCATCTGGGGCCAAGTCACTGGTCTGATGTTTCCACAATGTTCAGCTGGGACTAGGTTGTGGCTGGGTTGAGGTTCAGTTTCTCCCTCTGGACTGGTGGTGCACCTCAGTCACTAAATACTCACCCAGCATCCTCAGGTCACCAGGCCTGAGCCCCAGCACCACTCTGAGAACAGAAATCTCACTGCAGAAGCAACCACAACTGATAGGCAAACTGCCATAAAAATACAGAAATAGCCAACTAGAAATAATCATTGCCTCAACTATAGTAATGTTAGAGGAATAAAGGATCAAGGACAATACTGTGTGTGGTAAGAAGACATCAGTTAATAAGGGTGGGGATGAAAAGGAAACTAAGAAACAGGACTAGCTGATTGTAATAAAACAATAGAGAAAAAATGTTATTGTTAGGTGCTGTTGAATTGAGTCTGACTCACAGCGACCATATATATGTACAACAAACGAAACACTCCCTGACACTGTGCCATGCCTGGCACTATTATCTGTGCTGCTCTGCTAGGCATTGGGTTTTCAATGGCTGATTATATCGAGAGCAGGCTGCCAGGTCCTTCTCCCAACCCTATAGCACCTGGTATTCCCAGGGGGTCTCCCACCCAAGTATAAATCAGGCCCCCACCCTGCTTAACTTCTGAGATCTGATAAGATCAGACACCAGGGTGGTACAGTGTAGAGAGAAATAGAAGAGGAAGAAGTAAATAGAAGGGGACAACAATAAAGAAGGCAGGAGATAAGGCAGAGGCAGCCAAAATTAAAGTGAGAAGAGAAAAAGGGAAAAATGTAATCAACTTGAAATAATGAAAATAAAGAAGGATTGTAGGTGGGGAAGAGGATAAATAAGTAGAAAGGAGGGAAAGAGGAAACTGTTTTAACTGAAGACAAAAAATAGAGTAAAAAATTGGGGGGTGGGAGGAGAGGGAGAGAGAAGAGAGGATTAAAAATAAAATATTAAAAGCTAGGTGTGGTCATTCATGTCTGAAATCCCAGCACTGGGGAGTCTGAAGCAGAGAGGCTGAAAACTCTCTGTGCTGCTCCCTAGTGTTGCAACATTGTTGTTAGGTTGTTGTTAGGTGCCCTCGAGTCGGTATCCGACTCAGAGCGACCCTCATAGGGTTTTAAATGGCTGACTGTTTCGGGATTGCCTTGGGAGTGGATTGCCAGGCCCTTCTCCCATTTCTGTGGTGCTGGGAATTGAACTCAGGTCCTCAGAGACTGCAGCACAGCGCTCTACCAACTGAGCTAAATCCTAGCCCGGTGTTGCAACATTAGGCCCGATAAAAGGCTTCTCTTTTGTGGTCTTTGTCTACTTTCAGCAGTCGGGGCTGAGCTGGTAACATAAAGAAAGAAGCAGTAGAGACTACAGAACAGTAGTGGTATCAGTGGTGAAGGACAGCAGAAATAGAGGACCAGCAGTTGCAGGGACGGTAGAGCAGCCAGAATGCTGAACTGCATAAGCAGCAGAGACACAGGCTATCTGACAGCTGAAGATGAGTCGAGGTTGCAAGACCACAACCAGCAGCACTGGAAGCAGTAGAAGCAGCAGCAGCACCAGAAGGGCTGTGGTTGCTATTCGATGTCCAACAACAGGGAGGGGGACATAGCAATAAGAAGCAATCTAACCGTTTGAGAGAGCAATTAGGGTACAAAAAGCTAGAAAAGAGAAAATGCAGGCCCTGTCACTGGAATTGTTCCACAGAAATGTCAAGTCTTTAGGACCAAGGGCCTTAGATACTCTAGGTCCAGAAGATATAATGCTGGCCACTATCTAGGGATGAGGAATCCCAACACCCAGTCCTGTTAAGCAGCTGCAATGCCAGCTGATGACTATGGCTGAGGAATCCTGATATCCAGCCCCACTTGGGAGCTGTAACGCCAGCTGTCATCAAGGGCTGAGGAATCCCATCTTCCTTGGCCCACAAAGATCTATAACAGTTATGCACACAGGAGGCCCCATTCTGGGCCTACATGGGAGCAATAACAACTCCTTGACCCAGATTAGAGAACCATATCACTAGAAGGTGCCACCAGCTGCTGTTTTTCTCCTCCTGTCTACCACCATTTCTTACTGCTATCAAATACCAAGGGACACAACTGCTACCTAAGACTAGCAGTTGAAGGCCTTCTTCTAGTCAACACATGATTTCTATCCAGGTAGAGCAAAGGGTCCATGGCAAGCTGATTGGTGACTAGAATTATAGGCATGAGCCATGGTGCCAAGGTTCTTGGTCGCATTTTTTTTTCTTTTGTGGGGGTGGCAGTTGGCTGAATCCAGGGCCTCACACATACTTTGTGCTGTACAACTGAACTGCACACCCAACCCATTATTTTATTTATTTATTTATTTATTCTTGAGTCAGGGTCTTGCTAAGTTACACAGGCTGCCTCTGGACTCAAACTCGTGATCCTCCTGGCTCACTCTCCTGAGTCACTGGATTTATCGATGTGAACCACTGCAGCCAGCCTTTGGCCATTTTTATATATTCTTTGGAGAAATAGCTGTTCAGATGCTTTGCCTATTGTTTGAGTTGTCTGTTCATTGTGGAGTTATAAGATTACATTATAAATTGTGAATAGCAGACTCATCAAAAAGATCATTTGCAAATTATCTCTCCCATTGGTGCATTGTCTTTTCACTTTCTTGATAGTTTACTTTGATGTATGAATGTTTTTAATTTTGATGAAGTCCAGTTTACCTATTTTTTTATTGCTTGTACTTTTAGTGCCATATCTAAGAATCTGTTGTGTAACCCAAGTTATAAAGATTAGTACCTTTTTTCTTTGAAAACTTGTATAGTCTTAGCTCTTAAACTTAGGTCATGGGTCAATTTTTGTATATGGTGTAATGTAGGGGTGTAATTGTTATTTTCAATGTGTCTATCCAGTTATGCTGCTCCATTTTCTGAATGATATTGCCCCCAATGAAGTATCATAGCACCTTAGTCAGGAAATCAATGAACAATCAAGTCCATCCTAAAGGGACCTATAGATACAGTGCAATCCCTATCAAAATTCTGAGGAGAGGACACATTGCCCTGGGCTGACTTGGTGCCACAACCCACAGCATCCCATTCTGTCAGGAAGGTTCATGCACTTCTGTTTACACATATGATAAAACAACATTTAAGTCCATCACCGTTCCCCTGGTCACACAGATACTAGCCCCCAAGACAGGCTTCAAACCCAGGCCGTGTGACTCCAGGGGTCATTCAGTGTACCTTGGTCCCTCTTTACAGTGTATGCATGATGCATTACTGTCTTTTTTCTGAAATCCATGGGGGTGAGCTCTGTGTCTCACCTATAATGAGCACATGCACCACCAGGAAGAGGTGAACTCCTGAGGCCACCAAGGCCCAAACTGGACTCTAATCCCCTGAAACAATGTGGGGTACCTGTTGTCAACAGGGCTTCAGCCCCCATCTCACAGCCTAGATGCATTTTTGATTTATTTGGAAGGATCCCAATATATAAAGGTTGCATTCTAGATCGGCTTGGATCTATGCTGTTTCCTGACACCTGTCACTTTACAACATTTTTGTCAACTAATTTACTCATATATTCCCCTATCTCATATTGTTGAGGAACTATCCCAGCCAGATACTTTACTGTGTATTAGCCACACATTTTCTACATTTAACATTTTTTAGGTATTGTGGGCCATGTCCAGTTTACATGTTCTTGTTAGGTGCTATTGAGTCATGTCCATCTCATAACAACCTTATGTAAAACAGAGAGAAACACTCTCCAAGACCTTACCAGACACACAATCTTTTTTATATTTAAGCCCACTGTTGCGACCATCGTGTCAATCCATCCAGTTGAGGGCCTTCCTTTTTTTCATTGACCTGCCACTCTCCCAAACATGATGTCCTTCCCCAGGGATTGATCCCTTCTGACAACATGTCCAAAATACATAACATGCAGTCTAGCCACCCTTGATTCCAAGCAGGATGCTGGTTGCACTTCTTCTAGGATGGATCTGTTGGTTCTTTTCCCAGTCCATGGTATATTCAATATTCATCTCCAGCACCTTAGTTCAAATGTAGCAATTCTTCTCCTGTCTCCCTTATTCACTATCCAGATTTCACAAGCCTCTAATGTGACCGAAAATGCCATGGGCAAGGGCCAGTTGCACTTTTGTTTTCAATGTGACATCTTTACTTTTCAACAGTTAAAGAGGTCTTTTGCCACAGCTTTTCCAAATGCAGTGCATGTTTTGATTTCTTGACTGTTGCTTCAGAGGGTGTGGATTGTAGAAGCAAGTAAAGCAAAATCTTGGACAATCTCAATCTTTTCTCCATTTATCATGAAGTTGCTTACTGACCCAGTTGTATTTTTGTTTTCTTGACATTGAGGCACAATCCAAACTGAAGGCTGTGTTCTTTGATCTTCATCAGTAAATGTTTCAAATCCTCCTTACTTTCAGCAAGCAGAGTTGTGTCATCTGCATAACGCAGCTTGTTACTGAGTCTTCCTCCAATCTCGATATTGGGTTCTTCTTCACAAAGTCCAGCTTCTGGGATTATTTGCACAGTTTAGAGGTGGAAGAGGTATGATGGAAGGATTCAGCGCTGTTGCACACCTCCCCTGACTTTAACCAAGCAGTGTTTCCTTTTTCTGTTCCAACAACTGCCTCCTGGTCCATGTACAGATTCCTCAGGAGTACAATTAAATGCTCTGGTATTCCCAGTCTTCGCAATGTTGTCCATAATTTGTTGTGGTCCACATAGTCAAATGCCTTTGCATAGCCAATAAGATATAGATGGACATCTTTCTAGTATTCACTGATTTCAGCCAATATTCATCTGATGTCAGCAGTGATGTCCCTAGTTCTAAGCCTTCTTTGAAATCCAGTTTCAGTTTTTGGCAGTTCCCTGTCGATATACTGCTGCAATGATCTTTAGCAAAATTTTACTTGTATGTGATATTAACAATGTTGTTGAAAAATTTGTACATTCAGTTGGATCCTTTGTTCTGGGAACAGGCACAAAGGTGAATCTCTTCCAGTTGGTCAGGTAGCTATTTTCCAAATCTCTTGACATAGATAAGTGAGCTCCTCCAGTGCTATATCTATTTATTGAAACATCTCTATTGATATTCCATCAATACCTCGAGCCTCTTGTTTTGCCAATGCTTTCAAGGAAGCTTCCACTTCATCCTTTAGTACCATTGGTTCCTGATCACATGCAACCTCTTGAAATGCTTGATCTTCCATCAGTTCTTTTCACTATACTGTCTGTGTTTTCATTTCATTTTCTTTTGATGTTTCCTGCATCGTTTAATATTTTCTCCGTAGAATCCTGCTCTATTGCCAATCAAGGCTTGAAGTTTTTCTTCAATTCTTTTTTTGTGTGTGTGTGGTACTGGGGGTTGATCCCGGGGCCTCACACCCACATGACTTGCAAGTGCTGGACCACTGAGCTGCACCCCCAGCCCTTTTATTTTTTTCCTTACTTTCTGAGACAGGGTCTCGCTAAGTTACGCAGACTTCCTCTGGTCTTGAACTTGCAATCCTCCTGGCTCTGCCTCCCAAGCTGCTGGGATTACAGGCATGTGCCACCACGCCCAGTTTTTCTTCAATTCTTTAAGCTTGAGAAAAACAGAGCATGTTCTTCCCTTTTGATTTTCTACCAGCTCTTTCTATGTGTCATTATAATATTTGATTTTGTCTTCTGACTCTGCTCTTGGAAATTTTATGTTTAGTTCTTTGATTTCATCATGTTTTCCTTTTACAAAGGCCTATGAACCCTATGGTCAGCTTTCATCATATCGTGATGCCATTTCTCTGGTACTTATTTTCTATGTTAATTACTTTTGCATAACTGTAGCCAAAATAACGGACAGAGACAACTTAAGGAAGGAAAGATTTATTTTGGCTCACAGTTTCACAGGATGTCAGTCCCTAGTGGCAGGGAAGGTATGGCCAAGGAGCTCAGTCCACAGCAGCAGGAGCCTAGGGCAGAGGAGGTTTTTCCCATTATGGTGGGCACTGCACCAGGAATAGAGAGAGGGGGAGAGAGAGAGAGAGAGAGAGAGAGAGAGAGAGAGAGAGAGAGAGAGAAAGAGAGAGAGAGAGAGAGAGAGAGAAAGACACCAGAACTGGGGCCTGGGTATCACCTTCAAAATCCCACCCCCAGTGAACTACTTCCACTAGCCAGGCCCCACCACCTAAAGATTCCCACAACTTCCCACAATAAAGCTACCAGCTGGAGACCAGGCTTTCAAACATGAGCCTGTTGGGGATATTTTTGTTCAACCATAACAGAACCCTTGAAGCCTGTGTTCATTTTGCTTGTGTAACTGGACTGTCTGGTTTTGAAATATGCCTCTGCCACTTAAAGTTTGTTTATTTATGTGCATAATAAGGGTAATAATGGGAGAAGGACTCGGCAACCCACTCCCAATCAATCTGCCATTGAAAACCCTATGAACAGCAGAGAAGCACTGACAATACTGTCTCGCCTGTTGTAAGTAGGGTCGCTGTGAGTCGGGTACCGACTTGACATCACCTAACACCAAGGGTAATAATAGCCAATTCCTAGTATCATAATGAGGACTAAATGTGTTAATGATGGGAAAATGCCTACCCTAGAGGAATTGCTGCACGGTGCTTATGGCATGGTGCTCACTCTTGACAGGGTTGTCAAGACTGTGGTGCAACCTATGGATTAACACACTCTTGCTATCACAAAATGCCTGAGTCTGAGTAATTTAGATAGAAGTTTATTTGGTGCATGCTTTTGGAGGCTAGGAAGTCCAAGGGCATATGCCTGCATCTGACATGCTTTATTATAATATGGGGAATGGAGAAGGGAAAGAGTAAGCCAACAGAAGAGGCCAGGGATAGGAGCAGATTGCTTTTAACCCACTTCCAATAACTAGCCCACTCTCATGACAGGGACATTAATCCACTCAAGAGGGCCCCATCGTCATGACACAGTTATCCTCCATTAGGCTCCTATCAGTGGAGATCAAATCTCCAACATATGAATGTAGCGGATACATTCAAACCATGGCATTCCACCCTGACTCTCCAAATTCAAGTCCTTCTCACAATAGAAAATACCTTCATTACATGCTGATAATTGCATAAAGTCTGGATTTACTCCAGTATCAACTCCAAAGTCCAAAGTCTCATCAGAATCAGACTGGGTGAAACTCAAGATATGATTCCTGTCAAGCCAAACTCCTTTCTAGCTTTAAGCCTGTGAAAGTGAAACAAGTTATCTACTTCCGAAATGCAGTTTTGGAACTGGGGTAGGGTGGATATTCCCACTGCAAAAGAGAGATGGCAAGAAGAGAGGGGCCACACTCCACAAGTCCAAAACCCAGCCAGGTAAACAACATTAAGTCTTGAATTTAATGAATGAGCTTCCTTGACTCCATGTCCCACTTCCAATGCCCATTGGTGCAGGGATAGGACCCCCAAGGCCTTGGGTAGCCCCATCCTCTTGGACTTGCTGGGCTCAGCCCATCATTGGTTCTCTTGGCCTGGAGTCTTTGGTCTGCAGGTCTCCTAGGCTGGCGGTGTACTCTGGTGGGCCTACAGTTCTGGAGTCTCAATGGTGACCTTCCTTTTGCAGCTCCACTAGGCATTGCCCTGGTAGGGCATCTTCAGAGGCTCCCAAGCTGTTCATTCCATCCTTTAAACGTCCAGGTCCTGGGGGAGACACCCCAGGGCTCAGCTTCCTTTAGTCCCACAGCTGGGGCTCGGCCCCCAGTTTCTCTCTTATGGCCTTTCCTCATCCCTCAGAGGAGGGACTCCACATGCCAATCCACCATGCTCCTTAGGGGAGCCCAGCCTGTCCCTGGCCATGGAGGAAGAACACGGTCTCCTCAAACTGAATTGCCTGTTGGTCACTGTCCTTCTGGTCAGAATAGGAGCTCAGAGGGGAGTGGCACTCAGAGAGTTCCTTGGAGTCTGAGTCATCTGTCAACCTAATGGGCCATTGGAGGGCCTGACCCAGGAGGTCTTGGGGCAAGGTTTGGCTTCAGAGCTCTGCTGGTAGAGTAAAGGGCAGCACTCCAGATGCTCATGTGCAACCAAGAACACCCTGGAGACACTCAGGCCTCAGACCTGTTCACCCAGCAGCCCCTCCTGGATCCAGGCCTCAGGTCCTTTCCCCAGCTCAGTGGAAGGGACCCTGGAGCTGGGTTAAGTGAATACAGAGGCTCAGATTTTGCCCCTCTGCCCACTAGTTGCCTCCGTCAGATCCAACCTTTGCCTGGTTCTGTAGCAGACTGCTGAATGGGAAATGGACTGTAGGGGTCTGAGGTGGAGGCTGGGAGAGTGGGGCGGGGCTGGGGAAGGCAGTGAGACTGTGGAGCTGGAATCAGGGATGTGGTAGCTGAGGCAGGCAGGACTTAGTGGATCACGAGTATATTTTGAAGGCAGAATCTGCACATCAGTAACAAGGGAGGGAAAGAGAGGGGTCCCGGATGCCCCTGAAGCATTGGACCTCAGTGACCAGAAAGATGGAGTTGGACTCTGGAGATTGGAAGCCTACTGAGGAGGGGGGTTTGGAATCACACATTCTGTTTAGAAAGTAAGATCTCATGGAACTTTTTTTTTAATTTAATTATTTTATTTTATGTAATTTATTTATTGATTGCGGTACTTGAGGGTTGGTCCCGTGCCTTGCACATCCTTTGTAAGAATTTTACCACAGAGCTGTACCTCTAACCCCTTTCAATTTTTTTTTTTTTTTAAAGAGAGAGGGTCTCAATAAATTATACAGGCTGTCTGGCCTCAAACTAAGGATCTTCCTGCCTCCGCCTCCCAAGTTGCTGAGATTACAGGCATGTGCCATTATGCCCCTCTCACTGGTACTGTTAATTTATGTCATTTCCCAACTTTGTTTTATTTTATTTATTTAACTATTCTTTGCAGGGCTGTGAATCAAATTCTGGGCCTCAGTGCATACTAAGCAAGCACATCTCCACCTGGGCTAAACCACTGCCTGCATTTCCAAAACTTAATTTGCGTATGCTATTGTTATTGTTAGGTGCTGTCTAGTCATGTCCGACTCATAGTCATGACCCTCATAGGGTTTTCATGGCTGATTGTTTCCGGATTGCCTCAGGAGTGGATTGCCACATCCTTCTGTTTTTGCAGTGCTGGGAATCAAACTCAGGACCTCAGAGATTGCAGAGCAGCGCTCTACCAAGTGAGCTAAATCCCAGCCCTAATTTGCATATAGAAATGTTCTTTTTTCAAAGCATCTAACAAAAGTAGTATTCCACAAAAGACAGGCTAGGGAGAATGTCTACAGGGAGCAAAAGAAATGTGTGTATTTAAAAGATGTCCAATACGAGTTACATCGTGGGTGGGGGGATCGTGGTGGTAAAAGAATTTACCAAAGCTCAGAATAGAGTAGAAAAGAGAAAACTTCATTAGTCCACTGCAAGAGGACAACAGGCAGAAGCAACAAGATTTTTGCTCTGTGCCTGGGTATGGGCTGCTGGTGTTCATAAGGGGTCTCTGGGCAGCCTGGAGCTGGCTTGACCTTGGGTGAAAATGATTCACTTTTGAAACAGTTTGAGGGTTTAGTCTAATTAACCTTTTTTTGGAGAGTTTTATCTCAGCCTCCTTCCTGCTCCTTCTGTAGCCTGTGTTTTTAATGATGGGGCCTGATCTTGAAGAGTACTTGTCTCTGTTATGTCACCTCATTCCCTATACCATCCCTTAGAAATAGCTTTCCCTCATATGTTGTTTAAAACACACGCAAAACTGGGTGGGCATGGTGATGTTGTTGTTGTTGTTAGGTGCCTTCAGGTCGGTATCCTACTCATAGCGACCCTGCGTACAACAGGTGAAACACTACTGTCAGTGCTTCTCTACTGTTCATAGGGTTTTCAATGGCAGATTGATTTTTGGGAGTGGGTTGCCGGGTCCATCTCCCAATCCTACAGCACCTGGTGTTGCCAGGCGGTCTCCCATCCACGTACTAAGCAGGTCTGACCCTGCTTAGCTCCCGAGATCTGACGGGTTCATATGCCAAAGGGCTATGGCTGCAGGCAGGTGTGGTGATACTCCCCTGTAATCCAAGCACTTGGGGGGCTGAGGCAGGAGGATGGCTTAAGAACAGGAGTTTCAGGCCAGTCTGGGCCATATAGGGAGACACTGTTTCAAACAGATAAAAATAAAAAAGATATTCAAATAACATTATAAAAATTATTTTAAATCCTTCATAGTACTAATGGTCTGACAATTTTATTTATTTATTTATTTATTTATTTATTTATTTATTTATTGTACTAGGGATTGAACCCAGGGCCTAGTGCATGCTAGGCAAGTGCTCTACCACTGAGTTGCACACACACACACACACACACACACACACACACACACACACCCGCTCTTCTTTTATTTTTTTTATTTTGAGACAGGTCTTGAAGAGTTGCAGACGAACTCACCATCCTCCTGCCTCAGCCTTCTGAATCGTGAGGATCACAGACTTGCAGCACAGTTCTGGCCCAGCGCTAACAAGTTTTTGATTGATCTTCCAGATATATTTAGCACAGATCATTCATTCCACAGATTATTATAACATTGAAGGAAGCCTGCCATACACACATCTGGAGTATTTGCTATTTTAATGGTTAATAGTATATACTTTCGTGTCAGTTCATAATCAGAATGAAAATCATCATTACTGTCATCCCTGGGCGAGGAGGAATCTAGGTGTAGGGTTTGGAGACCCCTTATGGACTGAAGAAGGGAGGGGCCAGGGTGAAGGCTCAGGGACTCCCAGTGGTGCGAAGCCAGGAGGGAGGGCAGGTTATCCCTGGTGGAAGCGCAAACTGCAGGCTCTGTTCACGGAACTCGCCAGATGCGGAACTTGCTGACACCGACATCTGGGGACTGTATCGGAGGGCAGATGCTGGCACGCCAGGTGCCTGGACGTCAGAAGCGGCCATGCCCAGACGCAGGTGCTGCCAAGTGCCTTCCCAAGAGCAGGGGCCAAAGGTAGGGTAGAAGCGGGAGTGGCAGCGGGGTTGCAGGAGGGCAGAGGGCCACAGGGCCGCATGGAAGGAAAGGGCGATCCTCTTCCTGGTGAGTTTCCTGGGTAGCAGCCAGGCGAGGACACGGGAGAGGGTCCCGGCTGGGCCTGCTCTTAAGCCCAGAGTTCGAGTTCCCCAAAGATCACAAGGTCGCATGCAAGAACAAAGAGCCTTTATTAAAGCTCGAGCTCCAGGGTGCCGCACTTCACCAATGCAGCAGTTTGGTGTCTGGACCCGGACTTGCTGCTGGTGAGGGTTTTTATTGAGGGTTAGAGGTAGGAGTAAGGGGGGGTTGCAGGATTGGTCAGTCCTTTGAGCTAAGATGGGCTGGGGGTACAAAGTGCAAAGTAATTTGCATTTCCCAGAGTTTAGCCATTTGCAGGAATTCCCTGAATTTGAACTTTTACAAAGTTATCTAGCAACCATTTACAAAGTTATCTAGTGCCCCGCCACATTTTTCTTAATTCAGTCCTTTCCACAGGCCCAGCCATCTCTTGACACACTTGCCCTTATCAGCTTTTATTGAGCCCTAGTTTCCAGGAACCAGAGTGATTTTGAAGTGACCTAGGCCTGCTATCACACCCTCATTCTCCATGTTTCCCAGTCATCTTGCTGTTGGGCCTCTGGGAGGTGGTGGGGCACAGTGCTGAGCTCTGCTCCATCGAGCCCTCCCGCGACTCTAGGAGGTGAAGTGGGGAAACTGAGGCTTTGGGAGGCTGCGTGGCTGCCAGAGGTTGAGGTCGGCACTGTCTACGCCAAAGCAGGTTCTGCTTGCCACCTCCTGGGCTCCGGCTCTGACTTGATGGTGCCTCTGTTCTCAGATGTGGTCCCGGTAGAAGGGTAGAAAAGGGAGAAACCTTGGGAACAAATCGGCAAGAATCCAGGGACAGTCATTTCTCACAGAGGTGAAAGGGAGGATGAGGGCCTCATTTTTCGTTCTTTGGCCCTTTCGCCTTTGCGAATAGGACTGTGAGAGGCCAGCCCAACGTGGCCCAATGGCCAGCGAGCACAAGGATCCTTTTGCCAAGGTCTGCTGTCACTACTCTGAATTGTCTGAAAGTTTACTCACAGTGTTAAAATTATGCCTGCCTTATAGAGCAGTTGGTAGATTAAGTATTGTTTCTACCTGTAGCACACCAAGTACCCAGGAGATGCTTAAGAAAGAAGCGTTGCCTGGGTGCAGTGGCTCACGCCTGTGCTCCCAGTGACTTAGGAGGCCAAGGTGAGAGGACCGCGGGTTCAAGGTCAGAAGCAGCCTGTGTAATTTAGCCAGGCCCTATCTAAAGATAAAGGGCTGGGATTTAGCTCAGTTGGTAGAGCACTGTGCTACAGTCTCTGAGGTCCTGAGTCGGTTCCCAGCACCACAAAAATGGGAGAAGGACCTGGCAATCCACTCCCAAGGCAATCCCGAAATAGTCAGCCATTGAAAACCCTATGAGGGTCGCTGTGAGTCAGATACTGACTCGATGGCACCTAACAACAACAACAATCTAAAGATAAAATTTTTTAAAAAATGGGCTGGAAGTGCAGCCCAGTGGTAGAGCACTTGCAAAGTATGTGTGAGGCCCTGGGTTCAATTCCTAAGTACTTGGGGAACAAAACAAAACAAAAGACCATGGAATTTCCCCCCTGAATCTGTAGGTATTTGGTAAAATTGTTGAAGTGGGAAATCTTAGGACTCTCTGTGCTGTTCAGACACCTACTAGGCCCTGACTCCCAGGTGAAATCCCTTGGTTCATAAGATAGTGACTTAAACAGAAATTTCTATATATGTGAGGTCTCCCAAAGGACACATGCTTTGTGGAGAGAGTTGACAGGCTGTCGAAGGCCATCCAGCTACTCCCTTTTTAATTCACCTTCCTTCTTCCTAATTCTTACCTCAGTTTGGAGTGTTTGCAGTCAACACCAGGTTAGCACTTGTTTATCTCTCTTTTTTGGAATAGGATGAACTATAGGCTCGGGCTGGGATTTAGCTCAGTGGGTAGAGTGCTGCGCTGCAGTCTCTGAGGACCCAAGTTCAATTCCCAGCACCACAAAAATGGGATAAGGGCCTGGCAATCCACTCCCAAGGCAATCCCGAAGCACTCAGCCATTGAAAACCCTATGAGGGTCGCTATGATTCGGATACCGACTCGACGGCACCTAACAACAACAACAACAACAACATAGGCCATTTTTACATATTTGAGCTTTTCTAAGGAGGGGCATATAGTTCAGTTGGTAGAGTGCTCCTCTTCACCCTCTAAGGACCCGGGTTGGATCCCCAGCACCTAGCCACCTAACCACCTAAGGGCACCTAACCACCACTACAACAAGCTTTTCTAAAAAGCAACAATTTAAGTGAATAATGATATTCATAAGTAAAAAGTGTGAGGATGGTGTGTATGTGAAGTGTGTAAACCATTTCATTCAGGTTTTCTCATCCGTTTCCATTTTGAAATGGGAGATGTTCCTTAATAGAAAATCACACAAAATCAGTCACAGTTATGACTGCAGAAATCTGCTAAGAGATAGAATGGGGTACAGGAAAAAAACAAAAACAAAACAACAACAACAACAACAACAAAACTGTACTGTGTTGGAAGTAAGGAAGCATGAGTTTCAGCCCCACCTCAAACTTCCTTGGTAACTTTTGGTAAATCACTTTCTCTGAGGCTTAGTCAATGCTTCTTCCTTGTGATGGTTGGACCAGATGAATGCCAATGCCCCTTGCCCCAGAATTGCATGATTCCATACCCTTAATGAAAGTGACTTTTTTTTTTTTTGAGTTAGGGTCTTTCTGTGTTGTCCAGGCTGCCTCAACTCATGATCTTCTGCCTCAGCCTTCTTGAGTGTCAAGGTTACACTGTGAGCCACCATGGTCAGTACTGGGGGATGTTCTTTTTCTCCAATAAAACATTGGTACACAGAATACTACAAAGTCCTCATGCAGTAGTGAAGTATAAAATGTTGAACTAGAACTTGTATTTCTTTTTTCCCCCGTTTATTTGTAAGTGATGTTGGGGTACAGAGGAATACAGCATTGGCTTTTTCCATTGTGTATCCTTTATATCACTTCTGGCAGCACTTTCATCAATCCACAAAGTTTATGGAGCCTTATGGCTAATATGTAGTAAAACTCAAATACTTATTTGGATTATATTCCCCTACTTTTCCAATATACTCATGAAGTTTCGCTGTTTACATTGAGATCGTCCTCTCCCCACTCATCCTTCCATATTGACCCTCCTCCCCATCCCATTGTCCCCAGTCCTTGCTTCCCTCTGCTAGTTCCCTTCCTTCTTCTTTCTATGCTTTATATTGCCCCTTCTTCACTAAGTTTAGTTGTGCATTTTTTATATATCAATTTATGTGTAGGATTTTTTTCTTTCTTTAAGTATGATTCAGCATATGAGAACATATGGCATTTCCGTTTTGGAGCTTGTGTTCATTTGCTTATGATGATGTTCTCCAGTTCCGTCCATTTTGCTGCAAATGACATTATTTCATTTTTTTATTGCTGATTTTTATTCCATTGTGTACATGTACCATAGTTTTTTTTATCCATTCTGTTGATGGGCACTTTGGTTGATTCCATATCCTTGCTATTGTGAAAAGTCCTGCATTGAATATGGAGATGCAGGTGTCTGTGGTATGATGACTTTTCTCCCTTTGGGTATATTCCCAGTAGTGGTACATCTGGGTCCTATGGCAGTTCCATTTTTAGTTTTCTGAGGTATCTCCATATTGTTTTCCAAAGTGGGTAAGCCAATTTATAGTTCCATCAACAGTGTAAGAGTGTTCCTTTTTCTCTAAAACCTCGTCAGCATTTGTTATTATTTGTTTGGTTGATCTTGGCCACTCTTACTGGAGTAAGGAGGAATCTCAGAGTTGTTTTGATTTGCATTTCCCTAATGGCTAGGGATGTTGAGCATTTTTTCATGTGCATCATGGCCTTACAAACTTCTTCATTTGAGAACTGTCTGTTCAGTTCCTTTGCTCACTTCTGTATTAGATTATTTGTTGTCTTGGGAATTGCTTCCTTGAGTAGAACTTGTATTCCTTTAGAGTGAAAGTTACTGAAGAGCCAGGTGCCATAGTGCACATCTGTAATCCCAGCAACTTGGGAGGTAGAGGCAGGAGAATCACAAGTTCAAGGGCAGAGGTAGCCTGTGCAACTTAGTGAGATCATGTCTCAAAATAAAAAACTCAATAGGGCTTGAGGGTACAGCTCAGTGGTAGGGCATTCAGCCAGCATGTATGAGGCCGAGTTCACTGCCCCCCCTCCCCCGTACTACAGGGAAAAAAAGCTACTCTACACAGGTGCATATCTAATATGAATAGCAATTGCACAGTCTGACAGGTGGACAAGTAGTTTGAAATTGGGATGTGTGGGGTGCTCTTTTGTGGACTGCCTAATTTTATTCCTTTTCCTAGATAGATGAGATAGATACGAAGGCAGCCACGTGTGGTGGCATACCCTGAAATCCTAGCATGTGGAAGGCTGAGGCAGGAGGATCCCAAGTTCAAGGCCATGCTTGGGCTACATTGTGAGTTCTAGGCCAGCCCAAGCTATCTAGCAAGATGCTGTCTCAAAACACCAAAAAAAAAAAAAAAAAAAAAAAAAAAAGAGAGAGACGGGGGGGCAGGGGGAGAGAGAATTGCTAAGGCAAAGTGTTTCTCTCTGAAGGGACTTGTCAATCTGTTTATTCGAAAACCAAGGATTTTAGGTGTGAATGGGGATGTAAAATTTCTAGA
>VMDO01028129.1:0-24357 GCA_007922755.1 Pedetes capensis
TGTAAGGTGAAATCTCAGAGTTGTTTTAATTTGCATTTCCCTAATGGCTGGGGATACTGAGCATTTTTTCATGTGTTTCATGGCTTTATGGACCTCTTCATTTGAGAACTGTCTACTCAGTTCCTTTGCCCATTTGTGTATTGGGTTATTTGTTTTTTGGGCAGTTTTTTTCTTGAGTTCTTTATAAATTCTATTAATTAGACCTTTACTCCATTCTTATCATTAAGGTCCACTCTACTTTGAGGAGGCAGCTCTTCCCCAGTCATTTTTTGAATGCTTTCCAGCCTGGCATGGGGTGGAGCTCATATTTGGGCACTATATTTGACAGTGCTTCTCTGCTATTCATAGAGTTTTCAATGGCTGTTTCTGGAGTGGGCTGCCTGGTCCTCCTCCCTAGTCTTTCTTAGTCTGGAAGCTCAGCTGAAACCTGTTCACTATGGGTGGCCCTGCTGGTGTCTGAAATATGGGTGACATGGCTTTTAGCCTCACAGCGACACACAAGCCCTCACAGCAGGACTAGCTGACAGACATGTGGGGGTAGGAACTTTAGTGCAAATAATAAAAACTGTCGGTATAAATGGTTTGAATCTTATGAGTCCTTTCAGTGATTGAATACTTAAGGTAATTAACTTATAAACCATCAATAGATGATGTTCCAACCATAGAAGTTAATTGAATTATTCTAGGAAATTGTATGGGATGAGGTAGGTAAATCAGGTTTCGATATTCCTGTTTACAGAAGAAATAGCCTCAGGTTAAAGACATTTAGACTTTTTCATGGACACATAAGTGATCTTTAGTCCTAAGCCTGGCTCCGTCAACTATACGTGTTGCCTCTTGAGTAAAACTAGTCTTAGAAGTTCCTCAGGGAAATTTTACAGAGAGGTTTTGTGGCTTTCCTGACTAGCAGAGATGTTAAAAAATAGCACAGAGCCTTCACCATCCTGCAATTAGAGTTTCTGAAACATCTCAGTCTAAAAGGGAAAGTCTATTGCTTTCTACAAAACTAATGAATCTTCATGTTTAGGATTTACTTAAAACATCAATTGACATCACCACTAACGCCTAGAATAACCCTCTCCATCAAATTATCTTTAACTAAGGCTATGCTATCTATGTCCTTGCATTTTCCTTCTCTAGTACAATCTTGGAACATGATATGCCCTTAACACACCTTGAAAGCATTTATTTTACACTGCTAGTGCTAGTATAATTTGCTTTTTTAAATAGCACATATATTCCTGAGATGAATGCCTCTTAAAAATGGATTCCTATTTTAAGAGCACCAATGTGGGCAATGATGAAAGTGAGCTCTGGGCAGCTCTTAACTTCGGAAGTCTTTGCAGCAATTTCTATCACTAAGTAACTTTCTTTTGCCAGTCCTTAAAATGTCAGGAGGGTCCTTCTAATCTGTAAATATCTTGATTCTAGAAGTCACTTTCAGTAAGCACATATCACCTGGCAGTCTGTCAGGGCAATGTCAATCTCAGTATATTTAAAATCTCAAAAATATTTGCAATTAAACCAGTTATATGTAACCTACATTATTATCTTTTGGAAGTAGGTTTGCTGCGTATCTAGTCATAGGAAATCTCTAATGAGTTCTTTCAGTATGTGAAAAAAAATGTTTCCCCAAGTTTGCCAGCTTTTGGATCTGGGCTTTTATTGGATATGTTTATATTTCTTTTTATTGAACTCAGAAATATTAATGATGAACATTTGCATTCATCATTGACCTTAATATTGGGTATATAATTTATACCATGTGTGACCATATGATCGTGACTTGCAGTAGCTTCAACAATAACAATAATACAGTTAAGGCTGAGGTAATTGACTCCTGAGCTTTCCAACACATAGAAATAACCATTTAAGAAGATGAAAATGCTAATTACCCTGATATAGTCACTTGTACACTGAATATATGAATCAAATTATCATACTCTAGCCCATAAATGGGGTTGGGGTTAAGCTCAGTTGGTAGGGTGCTGGTCTGTCCTCTCTGAGGCCCTCAATTCAACCCCCAACATGGTGAAAATAGGAGAAGGATGTGACAATCCACTCCCGAAGCAATCCTGAGACAATCAACCATTGAAAACTCTATGAGGGTTGCTTATGAGGATGGCCTCTAACAACAACATCTTATAAATATGTAGAATTATTATGTGTTGATAAAATTTTACACGTATGTACATACAAGGTAAGAGTTCTTGTTCATGACTGCCTTTAATTGTGCTGTTATGGCAGCCTTGATGTCCTGAATTGATTCAAAATGTTTATCTTTTGTGGCCTTTTTGACTTTAGGGAAGAGCCAGAAGTCTCATGGTGCCAGATCCAGTGAATAAAGTGGATGAGAACACACCGTAATATTGTTATTTGAAAGAAACTGCCATATTAGAAGTGATGTGTGACAGAGCATTGCGATGATGGAGGATGATTGTAAGTACATGAAAGAGAACTTCCAGAACTGCTTCAGAAAGTGGCAAGAATGATGAGGTAAGTGTGTTCAAAGCCAGAGGAAGTACTTTGAGGGGGTTCATGGCCATGTGTCTTTTACTACAACGTTTTTTAAAAATTTAAACACTCACTATATTGTTTGTTCACACCTTGTATATACACATATGTATACAATATGGTCATCATGGCATCCAAGAAAACTTCTAGTGTTAAAAGGAAGGAGGACAATAGTAAGAACAATATTTTAACTAAGAAAAGAAGTTTTTGCTAAGTATGTGAGTGGCATACATGTGTCTGAGTTAGCCATTCAGTGTGGTACAGGAACCAACGAATACATGTACATTATTTCTTATGGGAAAAAAGTGCTTGACACTCTAACTGAACAGTACTTCACCAACCTTCCGGAATGAATTGTGGTTGAGTGATTAGGTACTACTATATATGATTTATTCATATGTGTCTTGATATTTCCTCCCAAGCTCTTGTCTCACACTGACAACATTTTTAATTTTAAATAATTTAAAATAAAAATTTAATTGATATATAATATTTGTACTTCTTTATAGGGTATAGTATTATAATTTGAAACATGCATATGATGTGTTATGATCAAATTAGGACAATTAGCAATTCCATCTCCTCAAATCATGTCATTTTTATGTGTTGGGACCACATTGACAATGTTTTCCTGACCATTTGTTCTAAGATATACTTTAAGAATCTGGCAGTTGGGTTTAAATTCTCTCTTTTCTGTCTTTAATGCCCTTTTTCTAGGTCCTGTGGTTGGGATTAATTTGGTTTGACACTTTGACACTTGGCTTTTCCTCTTTATTCTTCCCCTATAACCATTAATCTAGCAAATCCTAAGACTCCTATGAATCCTCCATCACTGCAAATGCCTGAGGCCTAAAGAGACTGTCTAAACTGTGACATAAACATATTTGATTCCTTTAATTTGAGGAAGTATTCTTGTGCAGAGCAGGATAATAATAGTATCCATGTAGTATGATTTTAGTGAAAATTAACTGAATTGATATGTGTAAAGCAATTAGCATAGCTCCATTTACAAAATATAACACATTAATATGGCATTATTGTTTTTTAATATATTTTGAAAAAAAATATATGTATATATTTGCATTTACAGTGCTAGGATGTTGAACCCAGAGCATCCTGCATACTAGACAAGTGCTTTACCGCTGAGCTGCGCCTCCAGTCCCATTTTTAATTTTTATTTTTGAGACAGTGTCTTACTAAGTTGTGCAGGCTACTTTACTTTTGGTCTCAGACTCATGATCCTCCTGCCTCAGGCTCCTAAATTGCTGGGATTATAGGCGTATACCATGGCACCTAGCTGGGTGATATTTTTAAGCATACCAAATATGCACTTTGGGCTGGGACTTAGTTGGTAGAATGTTTCTCTGCACTCTCTGAAGCCCTGGACTCAATCCCCAGAATTCCCAAAGGGAAGAAGGACCCAGCACCACACTCCTGAAACAATCTCAAAACAATCTGCCATCAAAAACCCTATGAGGGTCACTATGAGTTGGACTTGACAGCACCTAACAACAACAACAACAACAAATGTATACTTTATGTGTATCACTAATCTTGTATAAATGTCATAAGGTATGCAAAACTTCTATAATATATAGATATTTAATACATATTAATTACTCTCCAACATAGACCTCCAAGTTTCCATCTAATTCTAGGATTCTAATATATATATATATATATATATATATATATATATATGTATGTATATATATGTGTATATATATATTATGCATAGACTAATGTATTCAGGAGTTGAAGATACTTAATGAAAGTAAATTGAAATTAAATATGATCAAGAACTACATAACTCTTGACCTTTCCTCCTCAGGTGCTAATGCAGGCCATTTCAAATGAAGACCTTTCACTTGTCATCTTTTGTCACTAGATAGGTTCCATGATGTATGGAACTTGTGTCTGGCCACCTATGGTTGGTAGTCTTGGGGCCAATTTCTTGCTATTAGAAGTCTGAGGGTTAATGGATGTTTGATTAACATTATTGCTTAATGATTGATTCTTGCTATTAGAAGTCTGAGGGTTAATGGATGTTTGATTAACATTATTGCTTAATGATTGATTAACATTATATTGCTTTTACATGTATCACACATGCAATAACTCAAAGAGAAAGTAAGAAGAATGTAGAAAAGTAGAAATAAATAAAAGAAGCATTACATAGAAATTCAAGTTTTGGAAAGAGGGTAGTTCTCCAACAAAAGGCATAGAGTTAAGAATAGTTCTTCCTACACTGCTTCCTGCTTGGGCTTCATCTGCTCCATTGGGGATATGACTTTAGTGAAGCCCCAGTTCAGAGGATTTTGAGACACCGTTCCCATGGCAACAGGCTCTAAGGTGACATAAATCCAAAAGCATTTTTCTTGTTTTTTCTATCATCCCAACAACAATCCTCCAAAGAGTGTGGAAAAAAAGTCAACTTTTAATGAAGTCTGAAGCTTCTTTGTTTTTTGGACCCCAAGGAGGCCCTTTCCTGTGGGGCTCATTTCAGCTTTGTGATCATGATTTATTTTCCTTAATTGTGAATTAAGTATGATGGGACTGAGAGTTGGAATTGGGGTTTATCATAATCACCAAGGCAGTAACAAATTTCTAAGTGTAGGATTTACACTAGAGGCCTCTTGCTACTGAATAGTGACTGAGAGACATTTCACATGCAAGGGATTAACAAGCACTGGTGTACGTGCAAATGTCACCCAACACTAGTGCGTGTGCGCATGCACACACACACACACACACACACACACACACACACACACTCTGATACAGGGGTTGTAATTAGCTTGCTAAGGGGAGAACAAACAGCTGCCAATATGATTCTGATTCTAAGCCCACTGGGCGATGACTCCACCTACCCTGTCCTGACCAAAATGTACTTCTTGTTAATGGAATGCTGTTTGAAATGTCATTGTTAGAGATTATTTATTTTCTTTCTGGCTAAATATTTTGTCTTCATTTTTGAAAAATGCCTGAAAGAAGGTGTAGAATGGAATGTGGATGATCTCTAACAAGCTTCAGTAGACCATGTATGGATGAATTTATAAGTTTATCCTAGAAACTGTTTTGGACAGAGAATGTAAGGCAGAACAAACATTAGGCCCGTGAAGGTTTCAGGAAGAGGAAATTTTACTGAGACCAAAAATGGATATGGGAAAAAAAAAGGCTGGAAGCTATATAGGAAACCTCACCTGACTTCATAATTTGGTCTCTATCCTTTGGTGGTGGTGGTGGTGGTGGTGGTTGTTGTTGTTGTTGTTGTTGTTGTTGTTGTTAGGTGCCATCGAGTTGTGTCCGATTCATAGTGACCCTTACAGGGTTTTCAATGGCTGATTGTTTCAGGATTGGCTCGGGAGTGGATTGCCACATCCTTCTCCCATTTTTGCGATGCTGGGAATTGAATGCAGGACCTCAGAGACTGAAGAGCAGCACTCTACCAACTGAGCTAAATCCCAGCCTGTTGTTGTTAGGTGCTGTCAAATCAGTGTCTAACTCATAGTAACCTACATAACAACAGGCAAAACAGTATTGTCACAGATTCTCTGCTATTCATAGGGTTTTCAGTGGCTGATTGGTTTTAGGAGTGGGTTTCTGGGTCCTTCTCCCAATCCTACAGCATCTGGTGTTCCCAGGTGGTCTCCCATGCAAGTACTAACCAGGTCCGACCCTGCTTAGCTACCAAGATCTGATGGGATCAAGTGCCACAGTGGTACAGCTGCAGGCATGTGGAACATGGATATTTGAAACATAGGGTATTGATGATTGGCAGAGAATAGGGGCAGGGAGGCCCTGAGGCTCTCTGAGGATTAAGTTATGGGGGAGAGATGGGCCTTAGATAGTTCTAAAGAAACAAGTGTTGTTTATAAGCCCCTCGGACTTCAGTTAGCTATCCTCCCCTTTCTCTTAACTCTTTCAGCCTCATCTAGCTTTTAGCAAGATTTTTTTCCTCTGTCATTTCCTCCATATATATATATATATATATATATATATATATATATATATATGAATATAGTTTTTTCTTTGTTTTTGCGGTACTGTGGATGCTGAACCCAGGGCCTTATGCATGCTTTGCAAGTGTTCTACCACTGAGCTGCACTCTCAGCCCCCTTTAAAAACTTTTTTAAATCTTGAGATGGGGTCTTGTTAAATTACACAGGCTGACTCTGACCTCAAACTTGTGATCCTCCAGAGTTGCTAGGATCCTATGAGTATGCCACTGATCCTGGCCTATACTTGTTTTATGTATAATTTTCTGTAACACTTTTCAAGTCTCTTCCATTTATCAAAGTCCCCCATTGTCATGATTTAATTTGATCCTCACAACAATCCTGTGGATTATCCCCATTATCCCCATTTTGCAGATAAGGACATTGAGAACCAGGCATTAGTGAACATCTTGCAGAAGCAAGCCAGGTGTAAAAGTGAATGCACCTGGTTGCCTCCATCGTATTCGTGGTGGGATCAGATAGCACAATGAATCTAATATCACAATGGCAGTAATTAGGCATGAATAGAGCTACATAAGACTTAAGGACAAAGTACTGTACAATTTTTTTTGGATATGAGCTGATGATTTGAGAGCCTACTCCTCATGGCATTTTGATAGGGCATAGTCAAGATGCAAAATCTTCTAATGGAAAATTTCTGGCACTTGAACTTACTGATTCATATTTAGTTTTCTGGTGTGGAATCAAACAGCTTTGGGTGAGGCTGTTTCCTCTCAGGTAAAGTAAGGACATATTGTTCAGACCTGCTTTAAATACTGTTTTAGAAATACCTGAGCTGTGGTTTCCACAAAAACTCATGCTGGAGACAAGGATTTGTGCATAGATAGCTTATTTTTAGAAGGGATCCCAGAGAAGAGAATGAGTGAACTGGGAAAGATGGAAAGCCAAAGTTAGTGTGTTATGAGTTACCTTAATGGAAAGTTTAGGGTCAGTCCCTCTGAGGCTCTTTGAGAGACTGCAAAGCATTAACCCCTAGAGATGCAAAAGAAGGGAACATTTACCCACTGGCTCCTGAAGTGTTCACCCTTTCACATTTCCAGGTTTGCACATGGACCTAAATGGATGAGTGGATTCTCACATACATTTCACAATGTGGCAGCAGAGATATCCAGGGAGGAGAGCAGAGGATAAGTGGTGCAGTCAAGTATAGTGCTGTTTGGCTATATCTTTCTGCCATAGCAACCGCAGAAGCACAAAATCTAGGCAGGGTAATAAAGAAGAAAAGATAAAACATGTCCTTTGCAAACAGCTGGGTAATAGGACCTGAGCTCAGGGCCTAGCAAAAATTCTCAGAGTATAGGGTAGAGGGACCATAGGTATAAGGCATGGCCAACATTGTATAATTATAATGTTCTAAAAGCTTAGATATGTCTTTTGATCCACTGACTTGCTATTTGTTCTGAAAGTCCCTCCCATGTCACTTATTTTATTGCCAGTGCTTTGAGTTAAAGCATCATGTCTGAGTTACAAGGTAAACATGGCACCTGGGGGATCCTTGCATCAAATCAGTAATACTCAACAGTCCGTTAGGTTAACTGGGCTTCCTCAGCACAACTCTGACCAGGCCACTCCCCGGTTCAATACATTCCATGGGTTCACATTGCACGCATGTTGTGGTATCCAAGTCTCCCCAGGATGCTCTTCTAGGCCTGATGCCCAATTCTTTTGCTTACTTATACTTTGCATTTAAGTCAAAATAAAGGTAAGAAAAACTTCTTCAAGACAATGTAGCTGGAGAGATTGGAGTCCCATGTTTTATCCTGAACTGTATCACCAAGTAGCTCTGTGACTGGTGATGCCTCTATTTTCCTGCTGAAAAAGCATAGGGTGGGAGGATTAGGTCAGTGGATCCCTGGCTGAATATCCAGATCATCAGGAGGAGATCTAGAAGAGAAATGCAGATTATAAAGTCCCACTTCCTGGAGATTATGGTTTATTTTGTCTGCTTTGGGGCTGCAGGATATGTACTTTTAATAAAAATTGTTGTTAGGTGCTGTCAGGTTGGTGTCTGACTCATAGGGACCTTACGTACAATAGGTGAAACAATATTGTTAATGTTTCTTTGCTATTCATAGGGTTTTCAAATGGTGGATTGTTTCTCGGGAGTGAGCTGCCAGGTCTTTCTCCCAAGCCTACAGTATGTGGTGTTCTCAGGTGGTCTCCCATCCAAGAACTAAGCAGGCCTGACTCTGGTTTGCTTCTGAGACCTGATGGGATTGGTTGCCACAGTGGTACGGCTGCAGGCTTAGAAAGAATATAATTGTCTAATTCAAATGTACAACCAGAATTAGATGCTATTTTTAAATACTGCTTCAAATCTATGAGGGCATAAGAGTGAGAATTAATTGTCACTAAGCTCAAAGAAGGCTTCGGAGCCTGGGGCACTGAGGAGGTAATTTTTGTCATGATGGGGGGGGGAGGAGTTAGGAAAAGAGCAAAGACAGAACACCAGAGAAATGAAATGCCCAGCGGAGTAAAGGGGAATCAAGCAGCAGCATTCTCAGGCTCAATGTGAGGGTCCTAGGACCTTGCAAGAAGCAAGACTGGAGGATTCTGGTAATTTATCAATTATGCAGAAATGCCATTCACTTTTCTTTTTGTTTTTTATGGCACTTAGGGGTTGACCCCAGGGTTTGCGCATACTTTGCAAGTGTTCTACTACTGGGCTTGCACTCTCAGTCCAATTTTTGTTGGACAATGTTGTTGGACTTTATTTTGTTGTTGGACTTTATTTTGAGTCAGGGTTCCACTAAGTTATACAAGCTGCCTCTGGCCTCAAACTTGTGATTCTCCTGCCTCTGCCTCCCCAGTCATGGGATTACAGGCATGAGCCAGTGGGCCTGGCTGAAAAACACTATTTTCAACTGACGGGAATTGTTCTTTAATGTCAAGCTCACATTTGAAAAGAAGACCTGATGATTTCTTCTGTGGACTGGGTATTGTACCATTCCTGTGATGAACTGGAATGTAAGCAGTTCTCTGGCACAGCATTTTGTTTTTACCTTTTCCAGATCTTATCAAATTTTTTCAAATATTTAATTAGGTGTGTTATAATTTTTGAGACATTATCCAAGTCTTGAAGACAAGGATCTTACTTTGTGTTTTATTATCTCCCACAAGGGAGATGGTAAGAGCAATTGTTACATCACATTTGAAGTAAGATGGACCTATGGTTAATGTGGCCCTGACAATTTAACATCTGGTGAATTATTTCATTTTTAAAATGGAGATGAAGAAACCCAGTTCATTTGATTTGGGAGAGAATTAAAATGAAGCATTGTGTGAGAAATGGTATTGGATCCTGGCATGCTGAGGTATGTTTATAATTCTAGGACAGAAACAAAGTTTAGCATACATTAAGAGCTCAAAACACGGTTAAACTATTTTTTGAGCAATTCTTTGCATATTACTGAGTAGTTGTTAACCAAACAATTATTTTTATTTCCAAAATCCCATCCAAATATCATAAAGAATATAAGCAAAAAGTTCCTTCTTTTGAAAGTTAGTATCTAGGGCTGTGATCCCTGGAGAATTAGGTCCCTAGGTCTCCAAATGCAGAATAAAACTGCTCATTCTCCTTGTGAGCTAAAGAGTGCCAGGAATAAAGCTCTGCACAGCTACCTTATTCTTCAGCTCAGGAAGAGTTCCAAGGCAGCCTAGGGGACCCCAGGACACCAGCAAGGACACTCCAGTAGGGTCTGCCCTAGTGCCATAGCCTTTAAACTTAACGACTGAGGATAAAAGCTGGACCAAAGGGCAGGGACTGAGCACCAAGGCTGAAAGAGAGTGAGTGGCTGAGCTTCGGTTCCAGCTATTCCTAAGTCCCTAGTCTCAGGTACCAAAGCGCTGCAAAAAGGCATCCCACCCTTCTTCTCTGTCCAGGGAAATCATGAGCTGGGCACTCTGGGGACAGGTAGGCTGAAAGAGAGTGAGTGGCTGAGCTTCGGTTCCAGCTATTCCTAAGTCCCTAGTCTCAGGTACCAAAGCGCTGCAAAAAGGCATCCCACCCTTCTTCTCTGTCCAGGGAAATCATGAGCTGGGCACTCTGGGGACAGGTAGGCTGGCACAGACTCTGAGAGAACTCTTCCAAGGGATTGGCTTTGTTTTGTGAACTTGAGCAGAAACTAGAGTTAGACGGATTTAGCAAGGGGACCAAACTACAGATCAGAAGAGTCTTCTCAGCCACTCCGAGGGAGTCCTTCCAAGGTGCTTCCTGCAGGGGGCGCAGTGGACGCAGAGTCGCTAAAGCCTGAGAGCAGCAACACAGATGTTAGTAACTTCAAAATCTCTGTGCACTTCCAGTTCCCAAGGACAGGGAGGTGCCTTGGAGGGCAGCAGTGCTCCCTGCCCTTCCCTCACCCTGCTCAGCAACAGCTCTTTTCCCTTTTCCCCACAGAATGCCTTAAGTGAGAATGGTAGCCGAGAACTCCTCCGTGACAGAATTCATCCTTGCAGGCTTAACAGTCCAGCCGGAACTCCAAATCCCCCTCTTCTTCCTGTTCCTGGGTTTCTACGTGGTCACTATGGTGGGGAACCTGGGTTTGATCACCCTGATAGGGCTGAACTCTCACCTACACACCCCCATGTACTTCTTCCTCTTCAATTTATCTCTCATAGACTTCTGCTATTCCACTGTTATCACCCCCAAGATGCTGATGAGTTTTGTCTCAAAGAAGAATATAATTTCCTACCCCGGATGTATGACTCAGCTCTTCTTCTTTCTCTTCTTTGTGGTCTCTGAGTCCTTCATCCTGTCTGCGATGGCATACGACCGCTGTGCTGCCATCTGTAACCCCCTGGTGTACACGGTCACCATGTCTCCCCGGGTGTGTTTTCTTCTTTTGCTGGGTGTCTATGCGATGGGGTTTGCCGGGGCCATGGCCCACACAGCAAGCATGGTGAGACTGACCTTCTGCACGGACAACCTTGTCAACCACTACATGTGTGACATCCTTCCCCTCCTCGAGCGCTCTTGCACCAGCACCTATGTGAATGAGCTGGTAGTCTTCGTCGTGGTGGGCATCGATATTGGTGCGCCCACAGTCGCCATCTTCATTTCTTACGCCCTCATCCTCTCCAGCATCCTCCGCATGCGATCCACGGAGGGCAGGTCCAAAGCCTTCAGCACCTGCAGCTCCCACATCATCGTGGTTTCTCTTTTCTTTGGGTCAGGGGCTTTCATGTATCTCAAGCCATCTTCTCTTTTACCTATGGACCAGGGGAAAGTGTCTTCCTTGTTCTATACCATTGTGGTGCCCATGCTCAACCCATTAATCTATAGCCTGAGGAATAAGGATGTCCAGGCTGCTCTGAAAAAAACCTTGAGCAAAAGTCGTCTTCTAAAAAAGGGACAGTGCTTGTAAAAGATACTTTTTCCTCCTCTACATTATTCAAGGTCTGTGGAAGAAATTGTAACTCATTCTCAAGTGGATTCATCTGCCCCATTTGAAGGGTTAAGTTCAGCAGATTCTTAAAATTATTGGATGTTCACATTTAGGGGGTCTTGAGGATCATCTAAGGCAGTTTCCTCCTTTTCTGAGAATAGACACAGGCTTATGTGCCTTTCTGGGGTCAGCCTCTCAGCAGAGAGAGTAGTGACTAGAATGCAGACTCTGTTTTTCATGCTGGTTGCTTTCCCTGAGGCCTTGGAAGATTTCATTTCCAATGTGAGCTGGCCTAGGATGTTAAAATCCTGTTCTGTCTCCAGAAATTTCATGTAACTTTTCAAGGCCCAATTTTAAATAGCACAGTTTTACAAGAAGGTAGGAGGTGCAGGATTTGTTGAGATAGTCTTGGGCTAAATGACCAAAGAAATTCTTGAAGCATGTTGTAAAGTACAGGGGAAGTGTGTTGGGACCCAGAGAGCACCATACATGATACCACCTGAGACAGTGGTGTGGAGCTTCAGGGGTGTGGACATTCAGGAGTGTGGGAGTGATGCTGAGTGGAAGAGCTTATAGAAAATGTCAACATTCTAAAGGACGGAACTCGGAAATTATTTCACACCAAGTCATTTCCTTTTTGTCAAATTGTGCTTTTAAGGCCAGATCAGAGAAGTCTGTAGCTCACATGATCGGCCCAGGATCTGGAGAATTCTTTAGAACCACAGAACTCTTTGTGTTACAAGTCAGTAATCAGAGCAGCCATCCAGCAGAGGAAACACCCATCAAATGCTGTAGGTGCTGCATGCAGCAGAGACTAGGTGGAGTATTTTCTGTGCACCTTCCCAGACCAATTTGCTGTCCCTAGGTGCCTCTCTCCAAGTCTTGGGAGGAATTCCCTAACAGGTTCCCTTTCTCTCTAGGTTCCTCCTTGGATGACCCCAGTGGCAGCCTCAGTAGTCAAAATCAGGGAACAAGAGAAGAGTGACATGGAGATGTTTATTCTCAGACTTCCTCCTAGCAAGGCTAAAGTTAGAGTGACTGAATGCCCCAATTCCTCCTGAGATACAGTATCAGCTCCCTGCCTTGCTACTTCCTGCCTGGGTGTCCTACTGTCTCCCTGCTATTAGCCTAGCCGTTCTTTTGTGCTTTCTCTAGACTGACACTTTGCCTAAACCCAAGCAGATGGTTCTTCACTATATATTTCAATCACTTTGAATGGATCATCTGTTTTCTTCTGGACTCTCCACAGATGTGCCTCCCAGTAAAGTGTGGAAAGGTTGAAGACTGCAGAGGCATAAATCCTTGGGGTAGTAGTACTGTGTAAAGAGAGGTAAAGTTACCTTTTGGTTCAAAAGAAAATTATAATGGTAAATATTTCTTGTGAAGTTATGATATGTGAGCCTGCAGACATAGCACTGTGGCATCCGATCCCATCAGATCTAGGAAGCTAAGCAGGGTCAGTCCTGGTTAGTACTTGGATGGGAGACCACCTGGGAACACCAGGTGCTGTAGACGTGGGAAAAGGACCCAGCAACCCACTCCCAAAAATAATCAGCCATTGAAAGCCCTATGAATAGCAGACAAGCAGTAACAATACAGTTTCCTCTGTTGTATATAAGGTCACTATGAGTTGGATATGGACTGGATGGCACCTAATAACAACAACAACGATATGTGAAATGCTGTCAGAATGCTTTGACTTAGGAGATTGCCTTTAGAAAAAGTCTCTTCCATTTGGAAAAAATAAAGTTTGGATAGATGTGTAGTTTTGTTTTTGGAGATGTTGCAGATACATAAAAGTAACATCAAAGGAATGAACATGGATAGATGAACAGTGTAGAATTCTGACTGCTGGGCAGGGAGGGGACAGAGCAGCATAAAGTTCTACAATGAGCAGAGACTAGGGAGTTGGAGTGTAGAAGGCTAAGTGTTCCTGCATTGGAACAAAAACAACTTGTTTTGATGAGAGCAAGACTCAGTGTACCAGAAACTTACACATTGATAACATCAAGTGCGAAACTAGATGTTGATAACATCAGGTGCACCTGGTATGAAAACATGAACAAGGAAAAGGTCACGTCTGGGTTGCTGGCTGGCGTAGACTAAAGTCACGTAGAACTCATTGTGTAGTTTTCCATAACTATTTTCTTAGTTTCCATATAGTTTATCATTAACTCTCGAGTTATGCTAAGGGCACTAGACCCAGCCTTTCTTTTTCCTATAAAACCTCCTGTGTAACATTCAATAAACGGACTTGATCAGCAACTGCAGACTTGTCCCCTTGTCTCCTTTCGTCTCCTCACCCCTCCCCTACAGGACCGTTCGATTGAGCCGCGGGCCGGCTCATTGGAGGGTAGATCAAGTTTGAAACCTAGATTCTACCCAGTAGCTGTGTAATTTTAAGCAAGTTACTTGAGATCTCTGAGAAGTATTCACCTTTAAATTTTTTTCTGGAGTTATTAAATGCCAGGTACTCAGTTAATTTGTTTTCATCTCTCTAAATCCTCTTCCTTCTAATATCAGCACTTCCCCAATTTATTGTGTGAGTTTGGGACAGTTCCTTCATCTTCCTGGGCTCATGCTTGCCTGTGTGAAAAAGGTCATGTTTCACCAGGTTACTGGTATGTTCCATTTACAGAGTAATACTTATTCATGTATTGACCACATAGTACATGTTTGTAGTATACTGAGTACTTGTGTTAAAATGCATGTTAAAATGATAGTGTTAGGAGGTTAAACATTTGGAAGGTGATTGGGTCATGAGGGTGAAGCCTTCTGTGTAGGATTATTGCTCTCATAAATGAGGCCTGAGATAGACTTCTTGCCCCTTCACCATGTAAGACACAGCAAGAAGGTGTCATCTGCAAGTCAGAAAGGAGGATCTTTGAAGTGGAACACTGAATCTATTGATACCTTGATCTTGAACTTCCCAGCATTCAGACTGTGAGAAATAAAATTTCTATTTATAAGCCACTCAGTGTATGGTTTTTGTTGCATTTGCCTGAACAGATTAAGATAATGTTTATGGTATTTAAAATTATTGCCAAAGAATAACCAGGCAAAGGACATCTTCTTTTACGTTGTTTTCTGGTTCTCTTGTGCTCTTCTCTAGGGCCTGTCATTGTTGCTTGTTAGCTGTATATTTTTATAGTTACTTCATGAATGTGTGTGTGTGAGTGTGTGTGGTGTGCCTGTATATTCATACACACCATCTTCTCCTTGTTTGCAGAGTTGTGAGAAGCTGATTTAAAATGTATCTGCTGGTGAAAATTAATTAGAAGAGACAGGAGTTAAGGATTGTTAGTAGGATGAATCAATGAATATAAAAGAAGAAAAGATGCATGTGAAGGGTCATAATCATAAGAAAAAGAAAGAGAGGGAAAGGAATGCTATAAAGACAAGGTAACATTAGCTCTGGCCACAAAAGTTAGCATTTCCAGAAAGACAGAGCTCACAGCGAGAATTCCTTTCTTTTCTCATATCTGGCCTCTGATTTGATTTTCATGATTGTGTAAAATTTCATCATATGGATGGATGGAACTACTAATTTTCTACACCATACATTAGATTATTTCAACTTTTCCAAGTTATAATAAGGCTGGTTAAACACACTTATATTCAGTGAACCTTGGAGTTTCTCCTCCACTTAGGATATATTCCTAGACAGAAAGTTACTGAATTACATAAGATCCTTGAATTTTATTGAAAAATTCCTTCTTAAAATTTATCTGTATTTGTACTCTCACTAGCATATTTGGATAATCTACTCTGGGACAGCCTGCAGCCCTGCCCATGTGGTGTCTGATTCTGTCAGATCTCAGAAGCTAAGCAGGGTCGAGCCTTGTTAGTGTTTGGATAGAAGATCTTTTGGGAATACCAGGTGCTGTAGGCTTGGGAGAAGAACCCGGCAACCCACTCCCAAAAAACAATCAGCCATTGAAAACTCTATGAATAGCAGAGAAGTACTGACAACAGTGTTTCCCCTCTTATACATAGGGTCCCTATGAGTCGACATCGACTGGACAGCACCTAACAACAACTCTAGGACAGATTCTGCACTAGTACGGGTGCCATTCATGGGAATTTGTTGCCTTTTATTTTGGTTGTGGTCTACCACTGTACCGTCCTGGCATCTGATCTCATCAGATCTCAGAAGCTAAGCAGGGTCAGGCCTGGTTAGTCCTTGGATGGGAGACTGCCTGGGAATATCAGATATTACAGGCATGGGGGAAGGACTTGGCAGCCCACTCCAGAAACAATCAGCCATTGAGAACTATATGAATAGCAGAGAAATGCTCATGATAGTGCTAAGCATGGCACAGTGTTGGGGAGTGTTTCATCTGTTGTACATAGGGTCACTATTATTTGGACTAGATTCAGTGGCACCTAAAGACAGCACTTTGGTGGTGGTAGTGTTTTTATCATTATCTCCTTTTCACAACCTTTTCTCTTCCCCTGTATTTCATCAACTTGCTTGTGGTATCTGGGTAAGTAAAGAAAAGAAAAAAATATAAATTGAAAATGTTTCTTCCTTGCTTTTCTTCCCGTATTGACTCTTGATATTTCTTAAGCAACTCCTTTCCTTTCCTTTCCTTTCCTTTCCTCTCCCCCCTCCCTTCCTCTTCTTCCTTCCCCTCGCCTCCCCACCTCCTAGCCTCCCCTCCCCTCCCCTGTCCTCCCCTCTCCTGTCCTCTTTTCCTCTCCCATCCTCTCTCCTCTACCTCCTCTCCTTTTCCTTTTCCTTTCTCTTCTTTTCCTCTTCCCTCCCTTCCTCCTTTCTCTCTCCCTCTTTTTCTCTGTCTTTCATTCTTCTTCCTTTCTATCTTTCTTCCTTTCTCTTTTTTCTTTCATTTTCTCTCTTCTCTTCTCTTCTCTTCTCTTCTCTTCTCTTCTCTTCTCTTTCTCCATTTTTCCTAGGAGGAGAAGATTCTCTGGGGCCTTTGCCTTTGGGCTTATCTATTTTGAGATGTCTTTCTAGAACATTTTCCTCCTTCCTCACTCTTTGGTGTCAGTCTCCCTCTTCTGTGTTCTCACAACACTTTGGCACTTAACCTATGAAACACTGACCCAGAATAGAGTTACTGCTTGACTACTATTCCATATCCATCTCTACCACAAATTAGACTTTAAGTTTTGTGCAGAGTTCCTGGTGTCTGTTTTTATATGTGCCTAGCACTTGTAAGGTGTGTATGTGGGGGGTTCAACAAATCTTTATTGGATACAAGAATGGGGTATCTTGAAGTTTTAGAAGCTGACTTAATAAGGGGGTTTCCTCTTCTCATTCTCTGGCAGCGCATCTTCTCTTCTAGAACATAGATGGACATGTGTTTAGAGCCAATAATCCATCATCCTGAGCCCTGTTTACTTATGACCCCTCAATTTTAGACTTATGCCACCTGGTGGCTGAAACAGAAAGATGACAGTAACTTAGATAAGTAAACCTGAACTTTCCAAGGTTTCTTATAGTAAATGTATGGAATTACATAAAATAGTAAAATTCTAAATCACTAGCCAATTGAATATAGGGCTTTGAAGAATATTTTATAAAATTGCAACAATTGAGCCTTCACTTTTTTACTCTCCATTTTAACTAATATCATAAACATAACAAAATAAAGGACAATTTGTACAATGGAAAACTGATCCACTCATGTTTGGAGCTCTAACTTTCCCAGAAGACCTGCTTGAATACTTGCTTTCAAAAGATAAATACATTTATAGAAAAAGTCACCAAGCTCAGAGCATGATTCTTCTTTGCTGACTTGAAGGACACCCTACTGCTTTCTTAGAAGAAATCTTTGAGCTTTTTTTTTTCCTCTCAGAAAGGAATATAATTTACATCATCTCAGAATTGCTTCTGGGGACATTTGGTGATAGGAAAGTTTTTGTAACTTTGACAGTTGCTTAGTAATGTTACTGGAAGTGATCACTACACTTTTCCCTTTGTAGTTGTAATTTTCCAGTTGTAATTATAAAAGATGGTGAGGGTATTGAGATTCTACAAGATATCTTGCTTCTTTTTAAGCTCGCACACAAGTTTTATTGATGACTCTTGCTAAATCAATTATTACCATGATGGCTAAAAATGGAGGTTTTCTAACTCCATTAATTCTTTTTAGTTGGAGTTCTGTCAAAAAGAGACTTCTTATTCATTCATTTATCCACCCGTTCATATCATTGTGGACACATGCATTCTAAATTTTATCTAATGGATTATGCTTCCTTCCTGTCAACATTTACTCAGATGCTCAATTTGTCAGATAGGAGCTTTTTTTTCACATTGGTTTCCTTATCCTTTGTAGTAGGTCTCCATCCAATTTGGGACATTTTATTACTTTCTGACAAAATGATACATTTCAGACCTATCCTGTACTTTCCCTGCCCAGCACTGGTTCTGTTTAGAGACTTTGTTGAAAACTGAGCTATGAGTGATAGGTGGAATGGATCATATTTAGTGTGTGGTTCTGCAACCAAGTATTTAATGGGAAAATATTCATGCTTGCAAGACACTCATTTACATATTTGTCACTCTGGGAGTATTGTGTGCAAATGATATAACTACTGTCTGTGGATGGGCCTATTCTCTGTGGCCCAAAGCTGAAGACTTGTAAGTGTCATTGCTGGTCTGCTTCTCTCCTCTTTCTACCTGCTGATGTGACAGTTTCTTCAGATTCTCAGCAGTGACTGGTGGGGGCACATGAAAGGGAGAAATAGGCCAGGAATGAGGGGAAAATAAAAGCCCTGAGACTCTGAGCCATACAGTTTGGTTGTATATGGCATGCAGTCTGGCCTCCTCAAAGATAGAAACAGTTGTCCCATTCCTTCCTTCATTCACATTGCATTTTGCAATGATACCTCCCCTCCCTTTTAAAGCTTTCCAGACTACCATGATTTGAGAATGAAAGTGAATATATGGACAAGAGTTTCACATTTAAGACACTCATAGTTTTCAAACCCAGATAATAATATTTTTCCATACTTTGTTATGTCTTATGAACATTATGCCTAAAGTTGTACCACTGTGGCTTCCGATCCCATCAGGTCTTGGAAGCTAAGCAGGGTCTAGGCCTGGTTAGTACTTGGATGGGAGACCGCCTGGGAACACCAGGTGCTGTAGGATTGGGAGAAGGACCCAGCAACCCACTCCCAAAAAACAATCAGGCACTGAAAACCCTATGAATAGCAGAGAAGCACTAACAGTAGTGTTTCGCCTGTTGTGCATAGGGTCACTATGAGTTGGACACTGAGTTGATGGCACCTAACAACAACAATAAACATTATATACATACGCTCATTTAATTTTTTTTGCAAGTGTAGAAGATAATCATCCTTGTTGGATGGGCAAACCAATGCTTAAAGAACTTAAGGAAGTTGTTTAAGGTTGTGCAGAGTAAGAGGTAGAATGAAGAACTGGATATGGGTTGTATAACTCGAGAGCCCACACTCTTCACACTCGCTGTCTTCCAGAAGGCTCAATCTGGGTGTGCAAGAAATAGCACATGGGATGCATATATATTCACCTTGTACAAAGTCCAAGTTCTTGCTGTCTTGAGCTGAATAAGTCCCTACATTTACTCTCATTTGGAAACAATTTACCAAAAACATACAGAAAGACACTAAAGATTTTTCTGCTTTTTAAAGGCATTGAGTAAATAATGTCAGATATATATATATTGAGACTTTCTGAGCTATTGTTATATGGATGGCATAGCAATATATTTAGAAGATGTATATTTAAGGCTATGTTCCCAATTGCAGCCAGGTGATCTAGCACAGGCAAGGAGCTTAATGCCCGGCAGATACACAGTGAACAAATCCTTAATGAGACCTTAAAATACTGAAATTATGCAGTGTTTTATCTTTAATTTTTAAAAAGCATTTTTTTCAAATTTGCAAAAGCAATGCTGGTATGATAGGAATATGTGAGATAAAGAATATATAGAAATAAGCAAAAACTTTAAAAACCTGCATGATCCCACCACCTAAAGATAATTATTCTTGACATTTTGGTATATATTCTTTCAGAATATTTTTCTGTATGTATATGTGTGTAGTTAGATCAGGAAGGTTCTCAAAAACTATATATGTATATTAAAGAATGTGATCATATTAAGTGTCTTTTTGGAATTTTATTTTCATTCTGTAACCATGTAAACTGCCTGCAGCTGTACCACTGTGGTGTCTGACCCTGTCAGATCTCAGAAGCGAAGGAGGGTCAGGTTAGTTCTTGGATGGGAGACCGCCTGGGAACAACAGATGCTGTAGGCTTGGGATAAGGACCTAGCAACCCACTCCCAAAAACAGCCATTGAAACTCTATGAATAGTAGAGACACTAACAATACTGTTTTGCCTGTTGTACGTAGGGTCACTGAGTCAGACATTGACTCAACAGCACTTAACAATAACAACCACCATGTAAATAGCTTTTTATTAATAATTAAATACATATTAAAATCTTGATGTTTAAAGATCACATATTTAAAGCTGTGTAGACAGTGGAAGGGAGAAGGACCTGGCAATCTACTCCCGAGGCAATCCTGAAATAGTCAGCCATTGAAAACCCTATGAGGGTCGCTATGAGTTGGATACCAACTTGACAGCACCTAACAACAACAACAACAGGCAGTGGAATGATGCAAAAGGTTTCTGTTTGCTACACAAAAGACATTGGTGCCTCCTCCATTTTGAAGAGCTTTGTAACAGCTGCATGCCTATCTGAACCCCCCACATACACACCTTACAAGTGCCAGGCATATCCTTTTTGTTGTTGTTGTTGTTGTACTGGAGGTTGAACCCAGGGCCTCGCGCTTGCATGCTGTGCTGGACCACTACCTTTTTTTTTTTTTTTTTTTTACTTTTTGAGACAGGGTCTCGCTAAGTTATGCAGACTGCCACTGGTCTCGAACTTGCAATCCTCCTGCCTCTGTTTCCCAAGCCGCTGGGATTACAGGCGTGCGCCACCATGCCTGGCCAGGCATATCCTTTTCTAAACACTAAAAGGAGTTCTCCTTTTGATTTGTCAGGAGTAGGTGCCAAATTCTGCATATCCTTCTACAACTTAGGCTCAAGTTTTTGCCTCCAGTCCCATCCCTCTCATTTCTCAAAGTCCATCTTGCTCACCGCTGACTACCAACAAGTACAAACTGTGTGCTAACTACCTGGCTGAGTTCAAACTAACTATGCCAGCTTCACTTATGCTTCACCTCAGGTTCCCTGGAGGTGAAGGAGCTACTATGTCCTAGCAAGTAAATAAGGAAGTAACCTTTTCTCTTCTCCTATATCCTCCCCACTCAACCTCCTGGAACAAAAGTGGTTGACAGGACTGAGGAGAAAATGAGAGAATGAATTTGTGGCTCAGTGTGGCTCAGCCTCCTTCCTCACCTCTCCATCTCCTATTTATAGGCATATTCTCTGGCCCCACTTATCTTTCCTATTGGCAACCTGCATTTTTTGTAGGCAAAACAGACTGTTGCCCAACTCAGTTTAGACCTGGCTTCACAAATTTAATCTATGGTGTGCAATGAGGAAATTAGAAGGTCCTCTAGGAGATGCGCATCCAAGCAGAGACATTCTATTTATCTGCAGTAAAGCTGATTGTGTTTTTGTTTTTGTTTTCTTGTATATGACCCCCATGTGTAATTTCCCAGTTGAATCTGGACTTATAGAGAGGAGGAGCAATTAATTATCACCATTAATCCACTTCAACAATAACGCACCTCTCCCTGACAATACAAAATGACTTAATTCTCAAAATCACTTGTCATTCATCCAATTTGTAGTGTTTTTTCCCCCTTTATGACCTGCTGCATTTCCTTTTATGGTTTTCTGTGCTCCAAATGCCCTTCTTTCTCTACTGTTAATTTTCTACTTGTTGTTCAAGGCTAGCCGCAATATATTTCTCAAACTGCATAATAAAGCAGATTGTGCATCTCCATAGTAACAATGCAATAATTGGAGGCTGTTCCTGAATAGTTAGCATAAAATAATATTATTAAATAAAAAGTACTCTATATAATAGCTTACAATGGTTTCTAAGAGTAAAATTATTTTCCAAGTTTTAGCAAGAAAAATTTAAGAAACTGCAAAAAGCCATTCTAGATATTGATTTTTAAAAAGATATGCAAAAAAGTTATTCTATGTATTGATATTAAATCCAGTAAAATGACTATATGGCACATGCATAAACAGAACACTATCATAACATTGAGTAATTTAATATATACCAGCTATATAATCATTTTATTTTTATATAGTTGACATTCCATTTTAAAAGCTTGCCAGATAGTTCATTGAGCATGTTTTTTTTTTTTTTTTTTTTTTTTTTTTTTTTTTTTTTTTTTTGGCCAACAAAGAAGCTTATGTTCATTCTACTTAGTAGTGGAATTTTTCTTAAAAAAAAAGACAGAGAGATCATTAAAGAATTGAAGTTTGGGGAAACTTTGTTGTAAGACTATTAAGAACAATGGCCTCTGGAATCTGGGATGCTGTTCATTTTATCCTACAAATCATATCCAAATAGCATGCCCTGAGAGGGAAAATCATTTAAAATAAAGCAAAACTTTGAGGAAGTTTTGTTATGTACCACTCCTTGCTTTTCGTGGTGCTTGAGATCTAAACCCAGGGCCTTGTATAGGCTCGGCAAGCACTCCAGCACACCCACAGCCCTTGGTCTCTTGAGACAGAGTCTCCCTATGTAGCCCAGGCAGGCCTTGAACTCATGACCTTCCTGTTCTGCTTCCAGAGTGCTGGGATTATGCCACCACACCTGGCTGTTACCCACCTTTTTGAAGATGTTTGTGGATGTCTATCTGTCTCATCACAGGGATATGGGCAAGTTGCTGCACAACCTGGAACCTTTTATCTCTAACTGCCCACCATGGCGGCCTCCTTCCTCCTCTTCTTCCTTCTTCCTCCTCCTCCTCCTCCTCCTTTTTTTTTTTTTTTTTTTTTTTTTTTTTTTTTTTTTTGCAGTACTTAGGGGTTGAACCCAGGGGTTTGCCCATACTTTGTAAGTACTCTACCACTGGGTTGCACCCTAAGCCCATATTATTTTATTTTATTTTTTATTTTGAGTCAACGTATCACTAAATTATGTAGGCTGCATGCGGCCTTAAATTTGTGATCCTCCTGCCTCTGTCTCTGGAGTCGCTGGGATTACAGGCCTGCACCACTGCACCTAGCCCCATCCATGGCCTTCTTAATCTCAGTCCTTTTTACACCAGCCATGGATCTTAGCTGCAAACAACAGAACTTGATTCTGGTTACCTTAGCAAAAAAAGAAGCTAATTGGCAAGAAATGGGGGGAGTTCACAGACTCTTAAAGCAGGCTTGGGAAACAGTTATTGCCGTCGGGCAGGATGGTAGAATCACAGCCAAGTTATGCCACAGAACTATCTGGTTAGGTTGCACTGGTTGCTCCTGCTGGTGCCACTGGCACCTGGTAATTGTTATTGATGGGTAGATTTGTTTTTTCTTTGTCTTTACCAAAATGTGACATAAATGGTTCCTATTTGCGTTGCTTGCCTCACACTCAAGAATTCTGCATGGGAGCATTGCCACAGGTATATGTGCAGGTTGCTGGTCTCTGGAAGGGATCACAGAAGGATTTGGAGTCTGGACCCAACCAAGGCTCACACAAGGGCAAATTCTTCACACATGGGATATATTGGAAGTTTGACCAGTCACAGATAAATATGAATTTCACTTCCTCAGAGAGGGCTTTTCAGACCTTCGAGACTCAGTAGGGTCCTCTCTTAAACGTTTTTATATAGCATCCCATTAGTCAGGGTTTAGCTTAGTTAGTAGCTCTCTGAGGCCCTGGGTTCCATCCCCAGCATCACAAAAATGGGAGAAAGCCCTGGCAGCCCATTCCTGAAAAAATCCTAATACAATCGACCATTGAAAACTCTATGAATAGCAGAGATTGTTGTTGTTGTTAGGTGCTGTTGAGTTGGTATCCGACTCATAGCGACCCTCATAGGGTTTTCAATGGCTGTTTCGGGATTTACTTGGGAGTGGATTGCCAGGCTCTTCTCCCATTTGTTGAGGTGCTGGGAATTGAACTTGGGGCCTCAGAGACTGCAGCGCAGCACTCTACCAACCAAGCTAAATCCCAGCCACATGAATAGCAGAGAAGCACTGACATAATGCTGGGCATGGCACAATGTCAGGGAATGTTTCGTTTTGCTGTACATAGGGTCACTACAAGTCAGACCTGATTGGGTAGCACCTAATAACAACAAGTTCTTAAAAAGACAAGAAAAAAAGAAAAGACCAAATTACATGTCAAAAGAGACACTGGACCTTGCCCTTGAACGTCGAGCAGCTAAAGCAAAAGGAAGACATGATGAAGTTAAGGAACTAAACAGAAGATTTCAGAAGGCAGCTTGAGAAGACAAAAACAAATATTATAATGACATGTGCAAGGAGCTGGAGGCAG
>VMDO01028130.1:0-24184 GCA_007922755.1 Pedetes capensis
GTGCTGTGCCTGCCCTGTGGAAGAAGCTGCCACCGAGATCTGCAGGCGAAGGGAATGGGATGGGCCCGAAACCACTACCTCCGATTCCCCGTGTTCCATGCATCCTGGCCCAGGGACACCTGCAGGTCCTCAGCTGAACATTCAGACAGGGAGGGCTATGCCAAGGGTCTTCACGTTGCTCCCCTGCGTCATGAATCTCAAGTCAGCGTGCGCCCTCTGGCAGGTGCTGAGCCCGTTCAACTAAGCCACATGGCCCAGCCTGGGGACATGAGAATTGCAGTGACCCGGCCAGCCCTGCAGCAGCTGACTGATGAGACCCAGCCGTGTGGCCCCGGCCTCCTGGGGTCCTGGACTCGGCCTCACGCTGTCCGCGCTGCTCACCACAGCCCTGGGCCTTCCTCCAGCACCGTGGCTCTGCCTCCCCTTGGCGACGGCTTCTGGCAGACTTAGCACTCACGACACGCGACTGTGGACCAGGAGCTTTGCCCGGTGTGCCCAGCCTTCCTCTGACCCCAGGCCCTGACCGGGTGGCGCAGCTCAGGCTATGTCTGCTGGTGACAAATCAGAGGTTCATCAGTGCAGATCAGCAGAGATGCCGGACTTCACTCCCCACTGCCCGGGAATAAGGAGGTGGCAGCCACAACAGCACACTCGGACACATGGCCTCTGGGTCTAAACGGACATGCAGGGGCGTCAGGGATGAGGTAAGGATAAGAAAATAGAAGGTTAACCAGTGAAAAATTGCATTGTTATTAACTCAAGGGAAAATAACAAAACAGGACACTGTAGTTCCGTTTAAATAACATAAACACCTCGACCTGGCACACAGATCACCAACAAAGAGAGATCTAACGTAGAAAATGAGGATCAAAGTTGTTGGAAGTTTGGAGGGATGAGGGTGGGAGGCATGGCTTTGTGCAGCTGAGGAACTGTGAGGACCCAGCCCCCACCGTCTGCACACAGGAGCCTCCTCTGAGCTGCCATGTGAGGCCGAGGCCCCACAAACAGCGGCAGCTGAGTGGCCACCAAGGACCACGCCTGCCTCCAGCCTCAGGCCAGCCAGGTGCTTCCCAGGCGGACCCTGCTCTGAACCACACTGGCAGGGCATTTGGGAGACGTGACCTCTGGGCTGCCTGGCCACCCAGCAGCCAGGGACGGCAGTGGACGTGCAGCAGTTAGGGCGCCAGGCCCCACGGTGTCCCCTCCTCCCTCGTACCAATGCTTTTCCTGCAGTGCCATGGCTTCTGCCTGTCTCAGGAGGAACCAGCCCAGGACACCCCCACCTCACACTCCCAGCCTCCAAGGCCAGAGGCAGCCTGAGTAACTTAGTGAGATCTGATCTCAAAAAAAAATTTTTTTTAATGTAAAAAATGGGCTGGAGATGCAGGGGAAAGATTTAAGGACAGCGCATCGGCCTCTGCAGCCAGAGCCCTGTGGGTAACTTCGATCTTGCGGTGGCCCAGAACCTTCTGAGTTTGTGTGTTGCTTGTGTTTTCACTTGAGCTGCTGTAAAATTCGGGTGAGTCCCCCCCCCCCTTCCTAAAGCTCAGTGTGTTTGTTTTTTATCACTGTGATGGAATGTTGGAGAAAATCCATTTAATGGAGGAGAGGGTTTTTTGCTCACGGTTTCGGAGGCTCCGTGGCTCCAGGCCTGTGGCGGGGCGGCCATGTGGTGGCGAAGGGCGTGGCAGAGACAGCTGCCCGCCTCACAAGACTCCACCAGAAGCAAAGCGAGAGAATTCCTGGTCGCCTTTCACTGCACCTGAGCCCCGCCTGTGAGATGGCGCGGCCACATTCAGGGCCGATCTTCGCCCCTCGCTGAAGCCTCTCTGGAAACATGCTCATAGACACGCCCAGAGGTGGGCCTTCCTCCTCTCCTGACGCTTCACAACCCACCTCAGTCGACAGTCGAGATGAAGCGTCCTCTCAGGTGGAATCTGTTTACCCACCACAGCCGCAGCTGCTCGGGAATCCTGCAGCCACGACCCTGCACCAGCACCCAGCCTCCATCCTCTCTCAGATGCAGGGGACAGGCCCCCTGCCTTTCCAGTCAGGGCGAAGCAAGGTTCCACCCTGGATAAGGGCAATGCCAGTCCTGAGGCCCCTGGGGGCGGCTCCGGTGGGCTCTCTGGTGGCCTCTGCTGCTGTGTGTGGTCCCCAGCAAATGGGGAGACCGTGCTGAGGGAGGCAGGGAACAGACGCAGCTCTGTAGCTCTGCCGGTTTCCGTCCACTGCTCTGAGCCAATAGCAGCTGCAGCACCCATGGTAAGAAACCCAGCCTGGCATTTAGGGCAAAGTTCCAGACACGCAAAGGTCGGCCGTTCCATCAGGTTTAATCAACTCAAAACCAGGGATGCCGGTTGCACCTGCGCAAGCGCAGAAAGCCTTCCTGTCCCGGAGGACGGAGACGCACATGTGCCCAGCTCTCTGCCATCCGCGGCCGGTCCACAGGCCCAGCCCCCATGGCTATTTGGCTCTGAGAACATGGAAATCCGAGTCCTAATTTGCACAGAGTCAGATGTGGGCAGAGGGCGGGTCTTGGAGTTGGGACGCTCTTTTTCTTGATCCAGGCCTGGGCGACATGAGTATGACCGCTCCATGTCACTCTGAGCGGCACACCGGTGACCCAGGCGTCCTGTCCGCCTGTTACGTCAGTGAGAGAGGTCCACTCGCCCAGGGTCGTCCTTCCTTGCTTCCACCCTGGGGGTTCGGCTCATGGCCCTGCACGCCTGCAGGCTGCTGTTGACTCCCACTCAGCCGTGCTCAGCAGCTGAGCATCAGGTCTCCCCTGTGTGCCGTTACTTAAATGACCTCCACAGTTAGTCACGCAGCCTCTTCCTTAGCTAAGCAGCCCTGGGTTTTTGACCCCACCGAGGGGCGCCCCAGGCTCTTTCCTCCTCCCGACACCCGTGTTGTTGATCAAGGGCCCTTGTGCGATGGGGCTTGCACATGGCAGGTATGAGGTGGCACATCAGCTCCTGAAGTCCCCATCTCTTCCCCAGGTGTCGCGGACTGAACTGTATGCCCCCAACCCACAGGCTGCAATTCTATCCTCCATCCAGTGACCTGGAGGAGCAACTTCCAGGAGCTCCCGATGGGGCTGTGGGGACACAAGGAGGCTTCAGGGGCTGGGCAGGTGAGGAGCCGGGGCGCTCTGGGGCCCAGGCACAAAGGGACAGTGCTCCCAGCTGGGCTCAGCCTGGAAGAGCACCATACCCTGTGCACACCTCCCCGCAGGTACTGACCATGGGAGGAAGGCAACGCGCCCTGGGGGAGGTCTGAACCAGGGACACACACAGCCTCCGGGGACACCACTCAGCCCGGTGCCTCCTCGTTCCAGGACATCCTGGGCCTTGCTGTGTGGCAGCACAGTACCATCCTGACCAAGGCAGGGCATCTAGGCGAGGAGGACTCCAGGCCCTTTGGTCCTGGAGCCAGATACTGACCTCTAGGGCTTTGCAAGCCCTACGGGGAAATCGTTTTCTCTGCGAGCTTGGCTGGCGGTCCTCGGTTCTGAGCCATGGGTGCTTGGTCCAGGCAAAAAGCACCGGCAGGGCTCAGACTTGTGCTTGGGCGGGAGGGGCCGGTGGAGGGCGGGAGGGGCCGGTGGAGGGCGGAGGGAGTAGAAACTCAGAGGGACCCAGGACTCTGCTGGCTGACCATCCGGACCTGGGGCCCCGAGGCCTGGGTGAGCAGACCCAGAAAGGGAGGAAGCACCGGGGCAGAGACCAGAGCACTGAGGTCAGGAGAGGGGAGGGGATGGCGGCGGCAGGCATGGGAAGGTGGACAGGACACCCCCACACCACGGAGCCCTGTTCCGCTGGCCACGCCCACGCGGAGGGGGAAGTTGGAAAGATCTTGTCCGAAGGGCTTGGGAACGTCGGGCACGGCGGCCAGACGGTTAGGGGCACGGGTCGGAAGGCCAGGAGAGGAGGAGACCCAGAAGCGGTCAGCGTGGCCGGCTTGGCCTGGAGGGCTCCCGCTCATTTCCCGCGCCCGCCCCTCGTTTCTGTTCCCTCCTCGCGGGTCTCCTGCTCCTTCCGGCCTCGCTGGACCTGGCTCGCCCTGAGAGTGCCCAAGGCCAGCGCCTGCGCGTGGGGCAGCTCCGGGGGGGGGGGTTCAAGAGAGGATCAAAGGGAGATCCAGACCGCTCCTGCCGGGGACTCTCCCATCTGGTCCGGGATGCATCGGACCCGGAGTGCCAGCGCTCCCACGCGTCCGAGGCTCGGGGCGCACGAGACCCGGGCGGCGCGCGGTGACCTGCGGCTCCTGCAGTCCATCCCGGTTCCCACGCGAGGTGCAGGGGTGCGGCTGGGACTCGCTCCCCGCCCACCTGGGGCGGGGCGAAGGAGGAGCCAGGGTAGGCGGGCGCCCCCGACCGCGGGCGTGGTGTGGCGAGGCGGACCCTGGCGGCAGGATAAGAGAGCCGGAGGCTGCGACCGCCCAGCGCGGAGAAGCAGGACTCCAGCTTTCGCGGACCTCAGCGCCTGACACGAGCGCAGCCGAGGCCCGGGAGGCAGGTAAACGCCAGGGTCGCGCCCCGCACAGGCGGCCCCCGCGCATCCTCGGGGCGCGCCTCTCGCTCTGGACATCTCGAGGGCTCGACCGCGGGGCGCAGGGCAGGAGGGGCGCCGTCGGGAGTGCTGCGTCCCGGAGATAGCGCAGTCTCCAAAAGTCTCCAGCTGTCGGGGTGCTGAGCGCGTCCCAGCAGTAAAATGTGGGACGCGGAGGCGAGAGGTGCGTGCAAGGCGCGGCTCTGGGGCTCCACCGAGCTCCGCGTTCCTTGGCCGCCCGGGCTCAGGACATGGGTAGGCGCTATGGTCTCCGGCTTCCTGTGGCTACAGCAGGGGCGTCTGGGCTCCTTCGCGTTCGACCTGACGCCACTTGGGGCGGGGAGCCCCTGGACGAAGCGAACCCACATCCCATCGAATGTTTTGCCAAATGGCGAAGCGCCTTATCCGTCGGGGCGCTTTGTCTCCTCTGTAAGATGTAGCCGCCGGGGTTGCCAGGTTGCGGGTGCAAAACCTGAACTCACAGACTGCGGGCAGCCCTCTGCGGACCTTGGCTTGTCCGCCAGCTTTCCCTGATCCCCGCGGGGAAGAAGGGCGCTGGCTTAGAGCCTGCGTTTTTCTTTCTGTACCCAAAAGTTGCCTCTGAGCTCTAGGGTAGGAATGGAGCTGGTTTGCTCCAGAGGCTGAGCCCTGAGGCTGAGTGCAGGCTCCCCAGCCTGGCAGGACCTTGCTGTCTGTCCTGCAGAGCAAAGCGGAGGGGCCTGGAGTCTGGGCTCTCAGCAACGGCCTCTCTCCCAGATGCCCACTGCCTGGGACCCACCTGTTCCATGGCTGTAGCCCTTAGGCTCGTTTTTTGACCCCCGTGAACAACATGCAGGTGGAGTTTGTCACCAGGGTAGGAGGCCGCTGGGAGGCAGTGCATGAAATCACTTCTGTCAGGAGTTTTCGTTCTGGGACGCAGAGGAGAGCCGCCTCATCCGCCATCGGGGCGGAAGCCCCGCTGTCCTGTCGGGCTTCGGTCAGCGTGTGTCTGGCCACGGTGGGAACAGTGCCCACGGCCCCAGGCCACCACATGTGGAAAGGCTTTAGCCTCCTTTTCCAGACGCGATCAAGCCTGATTGCCCCATTAACGCTGCTGTGTTGATGGGATGGCAGTGGTCAAGGCTTGGGTGAAGTTCCTTGTGGCCCTGCTGCTCGGGTGGGCCACGGGGGCCACGGGGAGTGGGTGGACTGCTGAGGCATTCTCGGAGAAGCTGCGGGATTTGTTATTTTAAATTCCTGTTCTCTTGGCTGATTGTGGTTAGTACACTTTTGTTTGTTGTTTGTGTTCTTGTTTTTGTTGTTGTTGTTGTTGTGGTGGTGGTGGTGGTGGTGGTGGTACTGGGGGTTGAACCCAGAGCCTCGCGCCTGCATGCTCTGCAAGTGCTGGACCACTGAGCTGCACCCCAGCCTATTTTTTTACTTTTTGAGACAGGGTCTCGCTAAGTGCTGCAGACTGCCTCTGGTCTCCAACTTGCAATTCTCCTGCCTCCGCCTCCCGAGCTGGGATTACAGGCGTGCACCACTATGCCTGGCTGTGTTCTTGTTTTTTGATGCCGGACCTCGCTATGTAGCCCAGGCTGGCCTGGAACTCAAGATCCTCCTGCCTCTGCCTCCTAAGCGCTGGGGGCACAGGTGTGCCCCCCCCCCAGACCCTTATCTATGCTTCTCATTGGCTTACTAAGGGTGAAGAATACACAGGTACCATTACAAAGACTTGCCGTGGAGTGCTGCTGGCTCTCTGGGAATGTGGGGGGTGGGGTGGGGACATAACATCTATACACTGTTGTTAGAACGCAGATTAGGGATCAGGGGAGGCTTGTCCTCCTGGGAGGGAGGGCCGTGGGAAGGCGGAGGCTGGGAGCGTGTCTGTCTTAGGTCTTCACAGCTGCACCCCAGTGAGACCCAGTGTCTCCCAGCATCTCTGTGCTGGCTGTGTCATCTCCAAGGCCTGGGATGTCCCTGGTCTCTGTGCTCAGCCCAGGTGCCCGCAGTCCTGGTGTCTACGTCGATACATCCCTCTGTGTGTTCCCTGCTAGGCGAAGACAGAGAGGGAAGGAGCAGGACCCCGGGTCCAGTGTGCCCATGAGTAAGAGCAGATGCTCCGTGGGACCGGCGTCCTCCGCGGTGGCCCCGGCTAAGGAGTCCAACGCCATGGGCCCCAGGGAGGTGGAGCTCATCCTGGTCAAGGAGCAGAATGGGGTGCAGCTCACCAACTCCACCCTCATCAACCCACCACAGAGCCCCACAGAGGCGCAGGAGCGCGAGACCTGGAGCAAGAAAATCGACTTTCTGCTCTCGGTCATTGGCTTCGCGGTGGACCTGGCCAATGTCTGGCGGTTTCCTTACCTGTGCTACAAAAATGGCGGAGGTGAGTGCCACCTGGGCTCCTGGGGGCCAGGCCACAGGCTCGAAGGCCATGGGGCTGCAGAGGCAGAGGACATGAGGCTTTGGAGGTAGCAGGAGGCTGTGGAGGCCATGCAGCTTGGGAGGCAGTGGTGGTGGTACTCTCAGAACTGTACGTGAAAGCTGGGCGCCGTGGCGCATGCCTGTAATCCCAGCGGCTCGGGAGGTGGAGGCAGGAGGATTGCAAGTTCAAGACCAGAGGCAGTCTGTGTAACTTAGACCCTGTCTCAAAAAGTAAAAAAATGGGCTGAGGGTGCAGCTCAGTGGTCCAGCACTTGCAGAGCATGCAGGTGCAAGGCCCTGGGTTCATCCCCCAGTACCACAAAAAAAAAAAAAAAAAAAAAAAGCTGCACGTGAGAGATGACGCTGTCTCCGTGGGGAGGCAGGACCCTTCCGCGAGAGCCCACTGTGGCTCAGGATTTCCTTGGGGGAAGAGCTCAGAGCGCAAGGTCCTGCACCTGTATCTTCCAGGTGGACAGCTCAAGGCCAGGAGAGTAAAAACCAGGCACAAAGAGCTGGAGGCCCCGGGCCCCGCCTTTCCTTTCCAATGCCTTTCCTTTTTACTTTGGGAAGAAAACTCACAGAGGCCCAAAAAATGATGTCTCCGGCCAATAAAAAATGTGTTCACAAAGTTATGTGGAGGCCCTTGAACTTGGAGGAGCAGACCATGCCCCCAAGTGTGCCTGCTCCAGTCCCTCTACCCTCACCTTCTGACCTCAGCCAGTCATGGAACCATGGCTGTGCCCTTGAGCCAGAAGCTGGGGTCAGGGCTTGGGTCACCCCAAAAGCTCAAGTTGAGAGGTCCACAGTGTGGCAGTCCTTTCCTGTGGGTCCTTCTCTCTGCCCCGTCTGCTCTCCCTGGTCACTCCTTGCCAGACACTCCACACATTCTCTGGGAAGGTCTCACACGTGCCGCTGGGTAAGATGACCTCCTTATGCCCATTCTGAAGGTGAGGAGACTGAGGCCCCAGCAGGCCCAGGAAGTTACTCCAAGACCGCTGAGGCAGAGCTCTGCCTTCCTCAGGTCAGATTAGAGAGCCAGGGGCTGGGGAGCTCTGACCCAGAGCCCTGGCCTTTGTGGGGGGTGGAAGGCAAGCATGGCAGAAGAGCCGGCCCTGCCAGGAGGGCCCTGCTCCTGGGCAGCTCCCATGCCAGGAACCTCAGCACGACCCCAGGCAGGATCTGGATCGGGGGCCAGGGGAGGGGCTGGATCAATAGGATGAGTCCAGGCAGGGCAGGCCTGGCCCCAGGAGCCCAGCCAGGAAGTTGGGGGCTTCCTCGCTCTGCTCCCAGGCTGACCTCGTAAGGCGGGGCTGGGGACCACCCCAGGAAGGGTGCTGGCCGCAGCGGGGCGGTGTAGCGGTGGAGACCGTCACCCCAGCTGGACGGCCCCCTGGATGTGGCTGTGCAGGGAGCCTGCTGCTGAGAGCAGCGACAGACAGCAGGGCGAGGAGGTGGGGCTGAGGCCAGGACGGCGGCCCTTCCCACGGCCCCCTCAAGGTGGCGCCCGTCCCCAGGTGCCTTCCTCGTGCCCTACCTGCTCTTCATGGTCATCGCGGGGATGCCGCTCTTCTACATGGAGCTGGCCCTGGGCCAGTTCAACAGGGAAGGAGCTGCCGGCGTCTGGAAGATCTGCCCCGTCCTGAAAGGTAACGTGGGGCGGGTCCTCCCGCTCAGGCGGGGCATGGCCACGCGGAGGCGCTGGCCCTCCCACAGCGCGTGCGCAGTCCTGCTCTGGTCCAGCCGCTTTGATTGGGGACGTACTTTAAAGATCTGTAGTGATGGAGGGTCTGAGAGAGCAGCCACTCCCCCCAGGGGAAGCCACTGTCGGTCACTCGAGGTGTTATTTTGTCAGTTGTTGTTAGGTGCCATCGAGTCGGCATCCGACTCATAGCGACCCTCATAGGGTTTTCCATGGCTGTTTTGGGGATTGCCTTGGGAGTGGATTGCCAGGTCCTTCTCCCATTTTTGCGGTGCTGGGAATCGAACTCGGGACCTCAGAGACTGCAGCGCAGCACTCTACCAACTGAGCTAAATCCCAGCCCTATTTTGTCAGCTTGTTGTTGTTGTTAGGTGCCGTTGAGTCGGTATCCGACTCATAGTGACCCTCTGTACAACAGGGAAAACACTATTGTCAGTGCTTCTCTGCTGTTCATAGAGTTTTCAATGGCAGATTGATTTTTGGGAGGGGGTTGCCAGGTCCTTCTCCCAGCCTACAGCTTCTGGTGTTCCCAGGCGGTCTCCCATCCAGGTACTAACCAGGCCCGACCCTGCTTAGCTTCTGAGATCTGACGGAATCGGATGCCACAAGGCTACAGCTGCAGGCTCATTTTGTCAGCAGATAACAGTAAATAGCTCACTGTAATAACAGTAAATAAAAACAGTAGATAAGTTAAAACATCCATCTGTCTTACCAATCTGTCATCTGCCCACGTCTACCCATGGGTCACCTACCTACCCACCATCTACTATCCACCATCCATCCGTCTGTCCATCTGTCAGCCACCCATCCATCTAACTAGCCATCACCTGTCTTTGTCTACCACCGTCCACCCACTATCCGTAACGTTCACCTCTGTGTCTGTCACCTGGCCATCTATCATCTAGTCAGCAGTTTGCCAAGACTTTGAGGCGGCTGCTGCCAGGCCACGGCACCGCGGGGCAAACACAGCTCTTGCTGAGCCCAGGCGGACTGCACAGCAGCTCCTCCGAGTTCAAGGGCCCAGGGAGGGCATGCAGTGCTCCAGGCATGGGAGATGCAGACCCTGAGGATTAGAGGGCTTGGGAGTTCACCCAAGTCGCTTCCTCAGGACAGGAGCCTGGGTCCACCCCAGACCTGTCCAGCGCCCCAGCCAGGCTCTAGGTTACACTGGACCATGAGCCAATAGCCTCCCAGGATCTGGGTTTCTTGGAGGCTTTGGGGGCTTCCTCCAAGAGCTGCAAAGAAGGTGCCCCTCGGACGGTCAGTACTCGCTAAGGAAAGGACTCTTGACAGACGGGTCTTGGGATTTTCTCAGGAGTCTTAGCAATGGGTGTGTGTGGAGGCAGCAGCAGCTGCCAGGCTCCCAATGTGCTGTTAGCCATCGCCAGGTTGATAACCAGGACGGGCAACTGCTCTCTTAGCGGTCACGACAAACTGTGTCTCCCAGCCGCTGAGGCTGGGCCCTGGGAAGGCGAGTGTTCCTTGGGCAGCAGAGATGCTGCGATGGCAGGCGCTGGCCCAGGCAGTGTTAGCGTCCTTCCTTCCTGACAGCTTCCTGGTGCGGCTCAGGGCCCTAGCAGGTCTTTCCTGGGCTAAATGATTCTCAGGGCCACACGAAAATGGAGCTCAGTAAAGAGACCTCCCCCCGCCACCACCCGCGTGCACCTGGAGATCCTGACAGGCCTCTGGGGACCCGGATCCGGGCGTGGCACCCCTGGGGATCTGAACGCAGGAGTCACACGTAAAAGAGCCTGAAATGGTCTGTGACCACAGCTGTTCCTGATGGAGGAATGCAGCAGCACCCGGGGACCTGGGACTCCTTAGAGATTGTCCTTGACTCACAGTGGACATTCCATTGTCCACGTACCCCACGATGTCCATTTGGTCGAGGCCAGTGGACCGGAGCTGACAGGTCCAGATGCGAAGGAGCTAATCGCGTCCCCCCTGGCTGTTCCTGCAGCACTGAGGAGATCCAGGGGTTACTGTTGCCTCTGAGGTTCTGGTGGTGCCTGGGGTGACCCCTGGCTGAGGCTCCTATTCAGGTGGCTTCTGAGTGCTGAACTGGAGGCAGAGCCTGCTGTCCTCCAGTGGAGAATGTGTCAAGGGCTGGGGACCGTGTGCTACAGACTGCAGCCATGCCAGAGTCTGCTTAGCTGGGTTTTCAAGACTCGCGCCCTACCCCTGCCCTTCCGTTCTGAAGTATGTCGTAAGTTTCACACATGGGTACCCTGGGCCCCTAGTCCCTGCTGGGAGTCAAATAAGGAATCTGACTACATTTGCGACTTTGTGTGCAGACTAGAGAGACGGCAGGAGATGAGGGAGAGGGAGGATTCAGCCCCGAGGGCTGTGGGCTGGCAGAGGAAGGCTGGAATCCCGCTGACCTCTCACCCCAGAAGGAGGCTTCTCAACCAAACTGCCGAAGCAAGTTTTTATTTACAGTTCATCAAATGTCACTAAGCCTTTCCAAGAGCTTCAAAGCCCCACCTAATGCTCACAAACTCGGCTTGGGCTGCTGAGGACGTCTTCGCCCAGCAGGCGCTGCCCTCAGCTCCGTCCTAGGGACAGAGGCCTGGGCGTGTGGCCCCAGTGCAGCATGGGAACAGGAGAAGCTGGGCAGGCAGTGAGGAGCCGTTTACCCCACCTCCTCACCCCCGGTATGAACACCCCCTCACCCCATGCGGGCTTCTGTACTGCTCTGAAAACCAATCCACTGGGAGACGGACTTCCCATCTGCCATGCTGGGTAGAAGGGGCCCCCAGGAGGGCTGCAGGAACGCCTGGGGTGGGAGCTCAGGGACAGCCTGTTCGCTCCACCCCATCACGCACGGCTAGGGGAAATGGCCACGCACAGAAAGGAAGCTGCCCGTGGGGTCGGTGTCCCTGTGTCATCATGGAGAGACAGCGGCAGCACAGGAAAACTGGGCTGTTTTATTTATTTATTTATTTATTTATTTATTTATTTATTTATTTTGTGTGTGTGTGGTACTGTGGGTTGAACCCAGGGCCTCGCGCCTGCATGCTCTGCAAGTGCTGGACCACTGAGCTGCATCCCCAGCCCATTTTTTTACTTTTTGAAACAGGGTCTCGCTAAGTTACACAGGCTGCCTCTGGTCTCGAACTTGCGATCCTCCTGCCTCCGCCTCCCCAGCCACTGGGATTACAGGCGTGCACCACCGTGCCCAGCTCGGCTGTTTTATTTTTTATAAGAGGAGAGACGTAGAGTCATTTAATACCAGTCCTGCTACAGTGGGCAGCCAGTAGTTTCCTGTTTGGGTGATGGGTTGCCCACATACGGCCGCTCCTTAGAGCAGGTGAGGCAAATGCCACATCGTCCCGGATCCCCTGGCTCACGTGCCTTCTCTCCTCCTTTGTCTTTTGTAAGTCTAGTTAATAAAATTATATGTATTTTCACATCTCCTTAAATAGGAGCTCCTCATGGCAAATCAAGACAACCATTAAAATGACCCAGACAACACTGTGGCACTCAAAGGGCATGCGCTTCCTCGGGGGGGTGGAAGTGGCATGCCCTCCAGGGAGGTCCACAGCAGGAGCAGTGAACTCCAGGGTGAGGGCCAGCTGTGTCCACAGCCAGGGGTCCTCAGAGGTCCCTGTGTTGGCCTCCAGATCCCTGCATGGGGGGACAGCAGCTGGAGAGGCCCCTGAGGTGCCCCCACATTCCATCTTCCTCTTTCTCTCCCCCGGCTCCCTCTGTGTCTCCGTGTCACGTCTCTGGTGTGAGTGCACTCACACATGCACACATCCATATGCACGTGCATGTGTACACACACACACACACACACACACACACACACACACACACACACACAGCAAGCAGATGCTGAGGATATCCTGACTGACTGGAGGACCCTCTCCTGTCTTTCTTCTGAAACACCAGCCCAGTGCCACTTGCAAGGCCTGGAAAGGCCACTTGGCCCCAGGGGCACCTTCCCCACTGGCATTTCTGAAATGAGTCTGTTTAGGACTCTCCTAAAAGCGGCTCGGTGGGTGCTCATGGGGTGCTCCTCTTGTGGAAGGATGTAGGACAGTGACCGTGTGCTCTTGTGAGGGCTAAGCACCCACAATGGCCGGCAGCTACCTTTTAGGTTGTCTGTTTATTTGTTGAAGATGAATTCCCTTGTACATATGTTGTGGAAATGCCACCACCCTACCATATTGAATGCAAAAAACTCATAATATTTTGCAGTCAAACATGTCTTAATGCAGCTTATCCAACTCCTTCATTCTAAATATGAAAAGTGGCTGAAAGGAAACAAAAGGAAATACACACAAAGTGAATATCAAGAAACACTAAGAAACGCAGACGTTTAAGAACTTTGGCCGTAAGAGCTCTGAAGTTCACATGTAGCCCTAAGCTTCTGCGGAAAGGGAATTGTACGGTGTTTTCTTTAGCATTTTCGCTGGAACGTTAGCAGGGAGCTAGCCTGTACCTGCTCAGGGAAGAGCTGCCCAAGGCACTGAATGGGAGAAGAGAGGCGTCAGGTGGAGCCTTCTTTCAAGAGCATGGTGGCATGGGCAGCGATTATACCCACATTCTTACAGCAGGTGGCCAAGGAGGCTTTTCTTGGCTGCGTCTTGTGGGACACTGAAGAGGAAGGTGGTGATGTTGGTTGGGCTGGTGAGAGGCTAAACTTCCATGTCCCAGGCTAGTGGCTTTCCCAGGCCCCTCCTTCTTAGACAGTGGAGTTCAGAGTGACCAGATACGTAGCTAACACTTGCAGCCATCTTCCCAGGGAACCGTTTTTCTTGCCCAGCCCTTGGGGTAGCTGACAATGGTGCAGGAGAGTGTTCTCGGGCAGGATGTGTCCCTGGCTCCAGCCTGCTGTGCTGCATTGCTGACCACACAAGCCCACTGGCCCTGGGAACCACACTGGCCACGGAGAGACCTGTTGCTCTGTGGTAAGGGTTGTTGTCCTTGTCACTCTGTGTCAAACTCACACAGAGGATCCTCCACAGAGCAGTGGCCTCAACAGGACGAGGGACAAGGCCAGCCCTTCCCTCAGACCCTGAACTTGGGTCCACTCTAGTGTTTGGTCAAAGGCTTCTTTTGATTCCCAAAGTTTGAAGCTGAGGACTTAGTACACAAAGTTTTAACCTGGAAAAGTTTTCAGACTGGGCACCTACAGTCAGCCGGCTGCCAGGGAGAACCTTCTGTGGTACACTTTGGAGCAAAATGGCTTCAGACAACATGGCTTCCTGAAAGCGTGGCTTTCCCCACATGGGTGCCACGTAGCATGGCTTCCTGAAAGCGTGGTTTTCCCCACGTGGCTGCCTGGGCGAGTTCACTATAAAGCACGACCCCGCCTCTCCCTTAAGGAGCTCAGGGAATGGAATTGCAATGTAGAATTATGTAATAGGATCCAGTTCCACACAGGAGAAGCCCTCTGGGTTTTATTGTCACTGCTTCTGAGTCTATCCAAGGAGGATTCCATGTACTCCTCTCCTGGGTTTAACACAAATAAATTTTAGCACCTTCCTTTTGCTCTCAGAGAAGGAAGAGAACTTTAGTGAGGGGCCTTGAGCAAGAAAACTACTTCTCCTAACGTTTAAACCTAACGTTTAATGTTTTTATGGTTTTAATACCATAAAAAGCAGCCCAGCCACTCCCTGTAAAAGTCACCTTATAGCACGCACCTCCCCACAACAGGCAGACCAGATCTTGCACAGAGCCTAACCAGGTTTAATAAAGTAAAGTTACAGCCCTAACCAACTGCGCTGCAAAGCTTAGAAGGAGGTTTGCAATGAGAGGAACTCTGCATGGAGCTTAGTGAAGTGAGCCACTGGAGCAAGGGCATGGCTACGCTTGGCCCGCGTCACGTGAGGAGCCCTTGACCAAGGCGGGACGCCTCCTAACTTCCAGGCCATCTGTCCACTAGTCACGATGCACCAGGCCGTGGACGCTCACAAGTGTCCTGCTCTGGTGCACCGGGAGACCCCCACCAAATGGCTGCTCCCAAGTTCCAGGGTTTGTCAGCCTAGAAAGAGTGCTCTGAAAGGCTCTGGTGGCCCTGGATGCTCCAGGACAGCCCTAGGTGGTCCTAGAAAGTCCTGGCTGGTCTTACATGCTTTGGGTGGCCCTTGGGGGTCGTATTTGGCCCCAGGTGGTCCTAGGAAACCCTGTATGGTCATGCATGACCTCGGGAGACCCTGGATGGTCCTGCATGATGTGGTGATTCTTAGTGGCTGTGAATGCCCCAGATGACAGTTTGTCCTAAGGGGTCTTGAGGGAGGGCCATGCATAGCCACTGTTGGGCATGAGTGGCATTGGCCCTAATGGGCATGTATGGATACGGGTGGCATGGATGGCCCATGTGACTCTGGCTGATCCTACTTCCTTGGTGGTCACAGATGATCTGTGTACCTTGATGGTCTCAGATGGATTAGCGTTGTTGTAGGTGGCCATGAAAGGCCACGGTTGTCCCTCAGTGACTGCTTGTGGCCCTAGATAGCACTGGGAGGCATAACTGAGTGACTGGATGGCCACTGGTGGCTATTTTGACATGGCCATCGCTGATAGCCTGGAGTGCCACAGGTAGCCGTGGATGATTCTGATAGTTTTATGTGGACCTAGTAGCCCTAGGTACCCTGAGCTAGGTTGCTCTGAGTGATCCAGAGTCCTAGATGGACCTGTTGTTGTTGTTGTTGTTGTTAGGTGCTGTCGAGTCATACCTGACTCACAGCGATCCTCATAGGGTTTTCAATGGCTGGTTGTTTCAGGATTGCCTTGGGAGTGGATTGCCACATCCTCCTCTCATAGATGGACCTAGATGGGCACAAATGATCCTGGATGCTGCTGAGTGGCACTTGCCTGGTATAGCTGTGAGTGGTGTCCCTGTGTGGCCCTGGATGAGTAAGGTAGCCTGTGTGCCCCTGGCTGGGCTTAGGTGGCCTGTGTGCCCTTGGATGAGCTTAGGTGTCCTGTGTGGCCCTGGATGAGTAAGGTGGCCTGTGTGCCCGTGGCTGGGCTTAGGTGGCCCATGTAGACCTGGATGAGCTTAGTGTCGTGTGTGGCCCTAGATGAGTAATGTGGCTTATGTGCCCCTGGCTGGGTTTAGGTGTCCTGTGTGGCCCTGGATGGGCTTAAGTGGCCTGTGTGCCCCTGGCTGGGCTTTGGTGGCCCCCAATGATGTGTCCATGGCTGACCCTGGAGGGGCCCTGAATGTACCAGGGGGTCTCGGATACCCTTTAAAGGCCTGAATGGGCTTCCCAGCATGGGGTGTCCCTCAAAGACATCCTGATATCTCTGGGTAGATCCGGGTGGCTTTGGAAACCCAACCCTTTCTCACCCCTTCCTGCGTCTCCCCTTGTGGTGCCTGGTCATGGGGTCGGGGGTCGGAGGTGGGAAGGGGCACCTTGCTGATGGCGGCTGTGCATCATTGCCAGGCGTGGGCTTCACGGTCATCCTCATCTCCTTCTATGTGGGCTTCTTCTACAACGTGATCATCGCCTGGGCCCTGCACTACTTCTTCTCCTCCTTCACCGTGGAGCTGCCGTGGGTCCACTGCGACAACCCCTGGAACAGCCCCAACTGCTCCGATGCCCACACCGGCAACGCCAGCAACAGCTCGGGCCTCAACGACACCTTCGGGACCACGCCTGCCGCTGAGTACTTCGAGTGAGTGGAGGGAGCCGAAGGGGTGGCAGGGCGGACAAACAAGGGCAGCGCTGAGGGCGGCCACCCCCACCTTGCCACTCCCAGAGGCATGGCATCGATCAGGCCCTGCCCTGAGCTGCCCAGTCTGTTCCTATCCTGGCCACTCATAGTTAGCTGGAGTTCGTGGTTCGTGGTCACCTCATAGACAGCTCTGGTGAGCAGGTCCCCCGCACAGATAGCCCCAGTACTCCACACGGCTCCTGCCCGAGACACCAGGGCAGCGTGGAAGGAAGTCAGCTCTGGGGCAGGGCCCCGGGCTGCAGTGCACACCTCTGGGTGAGCTTAGCCCTGTTCTGCCCCACCCCTGTGGTTCCCTGCACCAGGCTGGGGCCACACCCTGGCTTTCAGGTTCACTGTGGGCTCCAGAAAGATGCTTCTGCGATCATCTCTGCCCAGGCACCTGGCTTCACAGACAGGCTGTGAACAGGTGCAGAGACTGCCACACTCTCGGGGCTCCTTCTTGGCCACAAACCCAGCATTCTTCCCTGCATCCATCCTCCTCCCCGACCCGGGGTGTCCCCATGCCCAGTCTCTCTCCTCCTCCCAGCCCTGGCCTGGCCAGGTCCTCTTCAGCACCCCACAGCCTAGTCCCTCTCTTGGAATCTGCGTTCCTGAGTCCTTGCATCCTGCCTTAGCTCCTGTGTCCTCTCCCCCGTCACTCGGTGGCCTGGCCACGATGTGTCATTATACACCCCATAGGTCCACATTTCCCCCGGGCCTTCTTGGAGGCTAGGCATGCGTGAATGTAAGAGACAGAGGGAGGCATCCTTGCTGAGAAGCTGCACTGCCACCCACTGCGCCTTCCAGCAAGAGTTTAGAATTCTTATCTGAGGAAAATAAAACCCTTTAGGCTTTTAGTTATTTGACTTGAGGCTCTGTAGCCCAGGCAGTCCTCAAACTCATGGTCCTCCTACCTCGGCCTCCTGGCTTCTTGGAGTACAGGCATGAGCCCTTTTCATGAAGTCTTTCTCTCCCAGGACCTGTTTCCTCACTCATCCTTGTCTTACCCTGAGCTGAGTGTGATTCTGGAGTGGTGAACTTGCCAACGTGTGAGGGGATGTCCCAGGCTGTGGGCAGGGCAGGGTGGCCTGGCTGGTGTGCAGGGTGAGTGTGCACAGCTCTGGGGCAGCCCCCATGCCTCCGGTCTAGGCTGGGGCTGGCTTGCCTGCTCCAATAGCGGGGGATTCTCCTACAAGGTTGTCGACCCCAGAGGTGACAAAGGACACTTGCAGCAGCTGCCATCAAGTGGATGGAGATATTCCTTGGGGGGCTCCTAAATCTCACTTGTGGTTACCTATGCCCTGCTCACATTCACACACGAGGCCACTTACCACTCAGCAGAAGGGATTTTGACCAATAAGATGAAATCATTCAGGCATGGCGGCAAGTAGGCACACTTGCGAAACAAAGGGTCTCCCACGGAAGTCACAGAGGTCATACTCAGAGGGACAGCTGGGACTGGAGAGGGGCGGGGAGCGCCCCTCCCTGAGTGCTGAGGGAGGACTCTTGCAAGTGGCAACCAACAAGAAAGGATTAAGTCGGCCAAGTGAAGGACCGTTACGTCACACGCCTCCACATGTCCTCCACCACATCCTCAGAGGCCAGAAGCCAAGCTCGCCAACACTGGTCCCGTCCACCCAGGCTTGATTCCAAGGAGATGGCCTGCTGTCCAGGGCCGGGCGGCAAGGGTGAGTGCAGAGCTCGCTCTTGCCCCTGCGGCCCCGCCCGGTCAGCAGTGTCCTCCGGGGCTGGCAAGGAGAGGGATCCTGCAGACACTGGCAGACCAGGCCCTCGGGACCACCCAGCCACCCTGTCTAGCAGCTTCCTTCGCAGGCAGTGGCCACCAGACAGAAGGGTTGAGAAGTCACAGGAAACAGCCACAGTGGGAGCCTGGAGTCTAGGGAGTGTCAAATGGCCAAACCACAGTTACTTCTACTGTCAGTGAATTCTTACCTGAGGAAAATAAAACCCTTTAGACTTTTAATTAGTTATTTGACTTGAGGCTATGTAGCCCAGGCTGTCCTCAAACTCATGATCCTCCTACCTCGGCCTCCCAACTGCTTGGAGTACAGGCATGAGCCCTTTTCATGAAGTCTTTCTCTCCCAGGACCTGTTTGCTCATTCATCCTTGTCCTAGCTTCCATTTCTCCAGCTTCCATTTCTAAGCAATATGCTTGAGAAAATATACACTCAAGAGAAGAAACCACAAGTTCATTGCAGTCACTCTCAGAGTTGTGACAGGACATTGTGAATGCACTTGGTAAATATGAAGCCTGAGCTAGGAAAATGCATATGGCCTTTAGAAAGAGGCCCACATAACTCCAATCCCCTTTAAATTTCCCTCTTTTCTATAAACACTATAGTAGATGAAATAGCTTCACCTACTTTCTCATATACATTAAAAAGTTATAAATTTAAAGCTATAAATTTGCCTCTGATGAACTACTTTAGCTGCATCTCACAAACTTTGACATGTATTTTTATTTTCATACAGTTTAAAATATCCCTGATTTCCATTGTGATTTTTACTTTGACCCATGAGACATTTTCAGATGTTCATTATTCAATTTTGAAAATATTTGGAGGTTTCCTAGATAGGTTTCTGTTATTAATTTCTAATTTAATTCTGTCTTGACAAGATGACATACTTATAAAACTTTAATATTTCTTAAATATTAAGATATTTTATGGCTTACCATATGATCTATGTTGGTGAATATTCCGTGTGCACTTGAACTTGCTTTGTAGCAAGGCATGTTGGTGCACCCCTATAGTCCCGGTACTTGAGAGGGTAAGGCAGGAGGATCTCTTGAGCCTAGGAGTTTGAGGACAGCCTGGGCGACATAGCAAGACCTCATCTTAAAGGTGAGAGAAGGTGGGGGGAGAGAGAGAGAGAGAGAGAGAGAGAGAGAGAGAGAGAGAGAGGAGAACAATGTGTATTCTATTGCTTTTGGGTAGTGTTGTATAAATGTCACCTGATCATGTTCATAATGCCAGGTCTTCTACATCCTTGGTGAGTCTCTTGTATCAGTTGCTGAAATAGCAATGTGGAAGTCTGGACTAAAATTGTGGGTTTGTCTATTCCTCTTCACAGCTCTTTCAGTGTTTTGAAACTCTGGTGTGAGCGCCTACGTGTTTATAAATATCAAGCCTTTGATTTGCCCTTCACCGTTAGGAGATGTCCCTCTCGGTCCTCCTTCTGAAGTCCCCTGTGTCTGGTATTAATATGTCTGCCCTATTCTTCTTATGTGGGAGAAGGACCTGGCAATCTACTCCCAAGGCAATCCCGAAACAGTCAGCCATTGAAAACCCTATGTGGGTCACTATGAGTCGGATACCCACTCAACGGCACCTAACAACAACAACAACATTCTTCTTATGACTAGTGGTTGCATGGTACGTCTGTTCCATCTTGTTACCTTTAATCTGTATGTATCGTTATATTTAAAGGAGGTTCTTGATAGACAGCATAGAGGTCATTCTTGCTATTTCATGCAGTATGACAATTTTTATCTTTTAATTAGAATTTCCATGCAATAATTGCCATTATGGTTGAGTTTAGGTCTTTCATCTTGCTATTTTTTTCTATTTGTCCCATTGTTCTTTGTTTCTCTTATTCTCTTTTTATTCTTTCTTTTGAATCAACTTTAAGCTTCCATTTTATCTAAATTATGGCTAATAAGCTATACACCTTTAATTTTAGTGAATATTATAGTTTATAATGTGCATCTTTAATTTACCCAATCTCCCTCCTGGCGACTTTGTACCAGTGTACCTTTAAGATCCTCTTGTGTCTTTTGTGTGACTGTTGTCATAGATCTTATTAGACTGTACAATGCAGTATTATTTTGTTTTAAATAATTACATTTAAATAATTTTAAACCATTGAAAAAATCTTTTCTATCCTCCCACCTCATCAGCATTTTTGATGTATCCTAGTCTTCGTGTAGACCAAATTTTCATTTGGCACCATTTTTCTTTCGTTTGCAGAATCCCCTTTAACAGTTCTAATGGTATAGACCTCTGGTGAGGAATTCTCTCACTTCTGGTTTTTGTGAAAGGTATTCTGCCTTCTTTGGAGGCGCTATGTTGTTGTTGTTGTTGTTGTTGTTGTTGTTGTTGTTGTTGTTGGGTGCCATCAAGTCGGTATCTGGCTCATAGCGACCCTCATAGGGTTTTCAATGGCTGACCATTTTGAGATTGCCTTGGGAGTGGATTGCCAGGTCCTTCTCCCATTTTTGTGGTTCTGGGAATTGAACTCAGGACCTCAGAGACTGCAGTGTAGAGCTCTACCAACTGAGCTAAATCCCAGCCCACACTATATTGTAGAAACTATATATAGCATGGGTTTTCCTTTTTAAACTATCTTTAAGCACACAGTTCCATGGCAAAAAGCATTGTTGTGAAGCCATCGACACCCTTTACCTCCAGAATGTTTTCTTCTTCTCAGACTGGAACTCTGTGCCCATTAAACTCCACCTTCCCTGCCAGCCCCTGGCACCTGTCATTCTACTTCCTATCCTTATGACTCTGGCTCCTAGGAACCTCCTATCCGTGGAATCATAGAGTATTTGTTCTTTGTGTCTGATTTATTTCCCTTGGTGTATACCTTCACGTTCACCCACTGTGAGAATTTTATTCCTTTTTAAGCCCAAATATTCCTTTATGATGATAGGCCACATTTTGTTTATCCATTCTTCGGTGGTGGACAATTGGTTTACCTGCACTTTCTGGCTATTGTGAATAACGCTGCTGTTGTCAGGTGCTGTCAAGTCAGATCTGACTCATAGTGACCCTGTGGACAACAGAACGAAACACTCCCAGACACTATGTCAGTGCTTCTCTGCTGTTCATAGGGTTCTCAATGGCTGATTTTCTTGAGATTGTTTCACAGTGGACTGCCAGGTCCTTCTCCTGTTTTTGCAGGGCTGGGGATCAAACCCAGGGCCTTAGAGAGTGCAAAGCAGCTCTCTACCAACTGAGCTAAACCCTATCCCTGCTGTGAACACAGGTGCGCAGATACGAGTTCGAGTCCCTGTTCAGTTCTCATGAGTGGAAGCCACAGTGGGGCTGCTGCGTCCTATGATAATTCTATGTCCCACATGTTGAAGAGCCACCATGCTGGGATTTTTGTTTATTTGGTTGGTTTTGTTTGTTTGTGTGTTTGTTTATTCTCTTCTGTGCAGTATTCAGGGATTGAACCCAGGGCTCCATGCATACTTTGCAAGTGCTTTACCACTGAGCTGCACCGCTGCCCATCTTTTATTTTTTTGAGTCAGGGTCTCACTGAGTTACCCAGGCTGCCTCTGGCCTTGAACTCACAATCCTCCGGCCTCCGCCCCCGAGTAGCTGGGGTCACAGGTGTGGCTGCGGGCCCAGCATCGCTGTGCTCTCTCCATCATTGCCCATTCCCACTAGCAAGGCCCAGGTTCCCCAGTTCCTCCACATCTTTGACAACACTTATTTTGTGTGCATTTGTTTGTTGTGGTACCAGCCATCCGAGTGCATGTGCAGTGGGATTTCCTTGGAGATTTTTATACCATAATGATTAGCTATGTTGACCATCTTTTATGTACTTTCTGGCCATCTATGTATCTTTCTTGGGGAAATGCCTATCCAAGCTCTTTGCCCATTTTTTGAAGTGGCATATTTTGTTGTTGTTGTTGTTGTTGTTGTTAAGTTTTAGGAGGTCTCTGAACATCCTGAATATTACTCTCTTATCAGATATGTGATTTGGAAATATTCCCTCCCATTCTGTGGTTTTCCTTTTTATTCTGTTGATAGATTCCTCTGATGCACAAAAGCTTTTCAATTTGGTAAAGTCACATTTATCTACTTTTTATTCAATGTCACATCTAAAATCCATTGCCCAGTCCTAGGTCATGAAAACTTAACCCCTGCGTTTTCTCCAAGGGTTTTATACATCCAGCCTTGACCGTTAGCTCTTTTACCCATTTTGAGTTAACTCCTGCAAATGGTGCGAAGTGGCTGTTGACTGATGTTTCTCCTGGTCTGGGTCACATTTTCTTGCTTCTTGTCATGTCTAGTAATTTTCTATCAGATGCCAGCCTGGGTCAGCTTCACAGTGGTAGGTGTTAGCGCTTGCTGTCTTCCTTCAGAAATCTGAGGTTTGTTCTGGGAAGTCGTGGCTGGGGTGCAGTCCTGCCCTTCTGAAGCTTCTTGTTAAGCTTTGGGGTTGCGGCTCTGGGGAGCTTTCCCTTCAGGAATGTCTTTTTTTTTTTTCTTGCAGTACTGAGGGTTGAACCCAGGGCCTCGCGCCAGCATGCTCTGCAAGTGCTGGACCACTGAGCTGCGCCCCCAGCCCATTTTTTTTTTTACTTTTGAAACAGTGTCTCGCTAAATTATGTAGGCTGCCTCTGGTCTCGAACTTGCGATCCTCCTGCCTCTGCCTCCTGACCCGCTGGGATTATAGGTGTGCGCCACTGCACCCGGCACCCTTCAGGAATGTTTTATCCCCTCTGCTGCAGGTGACTCTGCTCCCCGGGTAACCAGCAAGTCCCCTCCTCTGGCTGGTGGCATAACCTCAGCCCCAAGGGCTCTGGACACACGAGGCTTAGTGTCTGTCCGTGGCTGTACCCCTGATCTCGTGGTTTCCCCCAGAGCTGTGCCTGGTGTTCAGCGAGTGCTCTCTGCACTCCTAGGCAGATTTATGGCCATCTTTCCAGCAAGCTCTTCCTTCCCAGGACTCCGCCCTGCAACGCCCTGCGTATCCCCAGGTCCCCTGAGCCCCGACCTGTTTCCTCTCCTCTGCTGTGCTCAGGGCTCACCCTGCCCTGCTCAGGAGGTGCCTCCAGGCCAGAAGCTGTCATTGGATGCTCCCCCTGTCCCCTTCTCCCAGATCTCAGACCCGTGTTGCCACCACCCAGCACCTGGGGACCCTCCGCCGGCACACTATGCTGTGCCTTGCCTGGCCTTGGTGGCTAAGGTCAATCTCAGCCTCCCTCTGCTGCCCATGACCAAGGGGTCTGGAGATGGGCTGTTTGGGTCCAGGTCCCACTGTGCCTCGTGCTGATGGGGTCAGAGTGGGTGTGGCCTCTTGGTGCCTTGGCTGCTCATCCATAGAAGGGAGTGGGGGTGCTGCTGCCAGGACTTGGGTGTCAGGTGCAAGTCCTCAGCATGGCTGCCCCTGGCCAGTGCCTGCAGTGCCTGCCGTGCTCAGCCCTTTTGGCTCCATGCACTCCTGTCCCCGAGAGAGTGAACGGTGGCTTCCTTCAGTGGCAGGTGGGATCTGTGCTCAGCCTGAGGCTGCAAGGTGTGGTTGGGGACCAGAGGGGTCTGTGTGCCACACGGTCTGAGGCTCGGTGGGGTGTCCTGAGACTTATGTCACTAGTGAGGAGCTCTAGGCAGTGAGGCCTGGCATGACGGCAGAGCAAGTTGTGGAACAGTAGTCCAGGGCCAGGCGGGAGGTGGGAGGCAGGGGGAACCTCAGGAGTCCCACTGCCCAGGCAGGCCAGGTGGAGTGCTGCAGTTGAACCGACCCTGCCTGACTCCTCCAGAGCAGGTGCTCACCTGCCCTCCTGAACCCTGAGGGGGCCGTGGTGGATGGGGTCCTGAGCCCGCAGGGGGCTGTGGTGGATGGGGGTCCTGAGCCTGCAGGGGGCTGTGGTAGATGGGGTCCTGAGTCCATAGGGGGCCATAGTGGATGGGGTCCTGAGCCCACAGGGGGCCATGGTGGATGGGGGTCCTGAGACCACAGGGGGCCATGGTGAAGGGGGTCCTGAGACCTTAGGGGGCTGTGGTGGACAGGGTCCTGAGCCTGCCAGGAGCCATGGTGGACAGGGTCCAAAGCCAACAGGGCTGTGGTGGAGGGGGTCCTGAGCCTCAGGGGGCCATG